>JAODAL010048128.1:0-29281 GCA_025379985.1 Phyllomedusa bahiana | reverse complement strand
GGGGCTTCGTCACCTTTGGGGCCCCCGCAGCAGCAGCATCAATATGTTTCACCTTAGCCCGAGTTGTCCGCAGTAAATAACATTCGGTGGCAGGCAGCTTATAAGTGTCAGTGCTGGCAGCTGCCGACCCTCACAGTCCCCCTTGCTTGGCCCTGTGCTCCGGCCTCCCCAGGAGGAATTCTCAGGGGAATCAGCACTGATAAGAGAGGCAGAGGGCTCAGTCAATATCTCAGAAGTAGCCTACAGTCTTTTCCACAAGCCCTGAAGCAGTGTCAGCCACAACAGGGGGTCTTAGATCAGGATTCCAGCAGGATTATTCAGGAGCTCGAAGCCACACGTCTTCACTCCATGCAGGTCAGGCCACACCCCCCATGAGACCACATCCTTGTGCACTTTTTGTGTGACACTGTTGCACTTTTTAAGAAGAACACAGACTCAGGCTTTAATCAGATTGAGGTGCAGATGGGGATCAACATGGTCGACAGGAAGTGAAAAATTTAAAGGTCTCACCATGCAGTTTCAGAACTACAAGCAGTTTTAGATTCATGCTTCCTGACTCTTCCCTGTCAGGATGTGGGTGGTTCTATAGCAGTGATTAGCATGTCAGCCCAGTATTGATAGCTCTTCTAATTGCACTGACAAAAGAGCAGGAGATCTTACCTATGAGCTCTACAGATAACAATCTCCTTTCTTTGTTAGAGATAACACACTCTGTTCTCAAGCTGCCAGCATCCTGGTTGCTGTCCTGTGGTGACGTCACTCCCTGCACTCAGATAAGACATAGAGCAGAGAGAGCAGGGCGGTAACCTCAGACACCTGAGTGCACTCAGAGCTGATAAAATCTCTCTTATCTCCTCAACAAAGCACAAATAAACCCAAAGCGATATATTTGGAAAAAAAAGTCTTTTAATTACATGTCCCTACATGTTGAAAGCTAATCTTTGTACTGAGACAAACCCTTTAACGCAGATCACTGGGAGACCAATGAACGTAGTGGAAATCATGAAGGACAAAGTAAGGAAATCCAAGAGCTGTACATTGAAGAAATTCTTTTCTCTGTTAAGAAAATTCAGAAATATTTACAATAAAGTTTGGCTTAAAAAATCTAGAAGTCAGCGAGAGCTGTGTCCACATAAGGAGCCGTCTCCAGGGAGGGGGAATGCTGCTCAGGAGGGGGAGAGGAGGCTGCGCTGTCATAGCTGAGATAACAAACAAAGCTCCATCTGGAGAGCATGAGAAACTTTGCAGGGTTGGGGGCTGGGCCGCTAATTGTAATATGGTCTCATTTTAACATCCATCTCCTGACAATGACTGGTTTAGTAAACCCTTGTGTTTCCTATGGAATAACAATTCTGGAGCCTCTTCTCTTATAACTCTGTGCTGTGCTGTTCCTCTGTTATTCCTCCTAGAAATGATTGAATTAGTCAGATGGGCGTTACCTCTTGATTGGACAATGTCAGACTGTGCAAGCAAAAAAACACCCCCAATGGGTAACACCCAGCTGACACATTGATAATGAGTTTCTATAAGGAATAACAGAGGAACCACACAACTTACAGCTGACAGAACTGCGCTACTAGTCCTTTAAGTGTGGTTTGTTGCCGCCTCAGTCAGGGTTCGGCTTGGTGCTTAGTAGGTTAAGCACTTGAGCCAATCCATGCTGGGGCAGAATATTGTAATTTCTTCCTGTCTGCCTGTCCCTGATGGTGATTGCTTCTGTATCCTAGCTATTCTGTTTGTGCTTTTCTGTGTTTATTTGTCTGTTTTTTGGATTTGGGCTCGTCTTTCTGGTGTACCTGGCCTTGCTGGTGATGGCTACTGTGTCCTAACTGTCTTGCTTTTCTGTGTCGATTTGTCTGTTTTTTGGATTTAGGCTCATCTTTCTGATCTGCCTATCTCTGCTGGTGATTGCTTCTGTGTCCTAGCTATTCTGTTTGTGCTTTTCTGTGTTGATTTGTCTGTTTTTTTGGATTCGGGCTCGCCTTTCTGGTTGCTCTCCTGTTTCGTGCTTTGGTACTGCAGATACTCCTGACGTGACCTCGGCCCGTCTGACCATTCTCTATTTGTTGTCTGTTCGCGCCTGTTTCCCGTTTCTCTTCTTTTATCTTCTGTCTGTCACCTGTTTATCAGGAAATTGTTCAGGAAGAGGTTTGAGTGCGGGGTCGCCCTTCTCAGGGCAGGCACTATGCCTAGACAGGGCAAGCCAGGGCGAGAATAGGGCGTCCCTTGCAACTGATGTAAGGGAAGATGCTCCCGAATTGTTTCTTTTATGGTGAATACTAGTATTTACATGGCCACAGGTCTTCTTTAAAGGGAGCTTGTCGCTGATTATCAAGAAGACATAGGGGGCAGTACCTTGTATTCACATGGTCTATGGAGTAGGTGAGCCATAATATTTTGGCATTGGATACTTCACATAGGGGTGACTATCAGTAAATACAGATTGTGCACAGTCCATTCCTGGCTGTCCCCACTATTTACAGTTTAAGCCACCAAATATCAGTGTGACTGCAGTGGGACTAATGGCCCATCAGCCTCTTATGGAATGCAATATATGACAGTGGGACCAGACTAACACGACCTTCTACATTGTGGTAAGCGTTTAAGGGGTTATCATGTGGAAAAATATTTTCTGACTAATCTCTTTGCTATAGTTTTTCACTTTTGTAATGCATTTTCATTACATTTCCTGTGAGTTATCTGCAGTTCCAAATCAGCTCTGTGTCGAGCTCAGGAGATCAGGTGAACAACAGGGTGTGGCTTCTCAGGGCAGTCTCTAAAGCCACACCCCTCAGTCAACCCTCCTGCCTCCCAAGGGTTTCAAACTGAGGGAGGAATCTGGGGGTATTGGCTGAGACTAAGGTTGGTAGGAAGAAAGACAAAGCACAGCAAAGGATCCTGGGACATTTAGGGCAGCATGAATAGCTTTTGGCGTTTTAATGTAAATTTTTATGCGCATAATACTAGTGTAGAATGCGCCTGATTTATGAACCTGCTCTACTGTGGGTCATAAATCAGGCGCATTATTGCACTAGGATGACATTTCTGGCTCAGGTAAACCACTCTGAAAGTGCTCTACATGTTCCAGCAGTAATGCGCCTGGATTTGCCGCACAATGCTTTGTACAGTTGTAGTGCCCTGCATCCCGCACGCCCCCCAAGATCGGGCGCATTACAAAGTGCCGTGGGCGCTCTGCAATGCGCATGATATTGGCGTATGGGAGGCCTTTAACTATTGCGAACGGGGCTGCGCCTGATGTCAAGCTGAAAAGACGCCGGACTTCTGCCGCAGTCCCGTTCATACACGTCGCCCTATGTGTGTCCAGCCTCAGCCCATTCACATCCGGGGACTCTGCTACTTCCATTGGAGGTGCTGTCAAATACTCATCTCATGTTTTCGGCACTTAGCTGTATATAGATGTACTGTTTGGGTGGCAGGTTCATCCGAATCCTACATAAAACAACCCCATATTTATGTCACATGGCTGTACCATTGTAAATCTAGCACTTCTTACCCTTCGTCTCTACCGTACACCCTAATAGATTGTATGCTCTTGCGAGCAGGGCCCTCTCACCTTGTGTCTCATCTGTAAGTAACTTTTCACTGTGCAATGTATTTCTTTTGTCTGTACCTACATCCTCCAAATTGTAAAGTGCTGCGGAATATGTTGGCGCTATATAAATAAAGATTATTATTATTGTTATCTCTCAAATATCTATCTATAGCAACATTTCAGCTGTCAGAGCGATTTACAAGAAAAGGGATACAATTCATAACAAGTTTCTATGCACATGAGTAACAAGATGTCATTATTTGTATCTTATGTAGACTAAACATTGAAACAAATCATGTGCTATCTGTATCTATCTATCTATCTATCTATCTATCTGTCTATCTATCTATCTATCTATCTATCTATCTATCTATCTATCTGTCTGTCTAGTAGAAGAGTGAAGAAGTCTGTCTGTCTGTCTATCTATCTATTCATATCTATCTATCTATCTATCTATCTATCTATCTATCTATCTATCTATATCATATCTATCTATCTATCTATCTATCTATCTATCTATCGATCTATCCCTCTTTGTATCTATCTATTTATCTATCTATTTATCTGTCTGTCTGTCTATCTATCTCCTATCTATCTATCTATCTATCTATCTATCTATCTATCTCATATCTATCTATCTATCTATCTATCTATCTATCTATCTATCTATCTATCTATCTATCTATCTATCTATCTATCTATCTATCTGTCTGTCTGTCTATCTATCTATCTATCTATCTATCTATCTATCTATCTATCTATCTATCTATCTGTCTGTCTGTCTGTCTATCTATCTCATATCTATCTATCAATCTATCTATCTATCTATCTATCTCATATCTATCTATCTATCTATCTATCTAATATCTATCTCTCTCCTGTCTATCTGTCTGTCTGTCTATCTCATATCTATCTATCTATCTATCTATCTATCTATCTATCTATCTATCTGTCTGTCTGTCTGTCTGTCTGTCTATCTCATATCTATCTCATATCTATCTATCTATCTGTCTGTCTGTCTGTCTATCTCATATCTATCTCATATCTATTTATCTATCTATCTATCTATCTATCTATCTATCTATCTATCTATCTATCTATCTATCTACCTGTCTGTCTGTCTATCTATCTGTCTGTCTGTCTGTCCGTCCCTCTATCTATCTATCTATCTATCTATCTGTCTGTCTGTCTGTCTGTCTGTCTGTCTGTCTGTCTGTCTGTCTATCTCATATCTATCTATTCAGCCTATTTCAGTATTTGTAGTCCTGCTGTGGAGCTGGCCCCTGGTGGGTGGCTATAGGTTGACTTTCATTTGGGACCTTTACTCCATTACAGAGCTGAGTAACAGTAAGTGGAGCTGCTCTCTCTTGTTTTAGGATCTCCGCAGCAATGACCTGAGCTGGAGGAGTGAGGGCAGTCCAGGCTAGAAGTGAGCAGAAGAGATGATGGGAAGGAGGTGACTGTGACAAGGGATGGAGCAGCAGCTGGGAGGGGTGCGGAGGGGCGAGCAGCACCCTGGGGAGGGGATGCACAGACATGATGAGAAGCACAGTATGGACTAGGGAGGGGAGGACGCGGGGAGGAGGTGGAGAGTTTCAGTTGAGTTCTCTTATTCCCAGTGAAGCAGGAAGTGTCTTACCTGTGGACATGTCCAGAGCCTGACTGTGACAAGGTGGAAATAGTGACAGCGAGGAGGCGGCTGCGGGGGGAGGACAAGGAACCGGAGCCGGAGGGGGGGTACAATTCATTCCAGCACATCTCCATCCCGACCAACATGCCTCTGGGACTAAGAGGGAGGAAGAAAAAGACTAAGGAGGTCTCCTCCAAGTTAGTGGAGAGCGAGGAAGTGGAAAACCGGACGGCGGGGAGCAGTGCAGCGAAAGACTCCGCCGCCGCCAACGGTGCGGCCGGTCTGCCGCCTCCCCCGGTGAGCCTGCGCCCCAAACTGGTATTCCACACCCAACTGGCACATGGCAGCCCCACCGGCAGGATCGAGGGGTTCACCAACGTCAAGGAATTGTACTCCAAGATTGCCGACGCTTTCCACATCACCGCCGAAGAGGTAAGAGGACATGCCGGTGCCAACAGCTTAACCTGCTTGATACTGGTTAACATAGTCGCTCCGACAGGACTTGGTGTAAAGGTCACTAGTGAGTTACGTTATTGAGAAGCCTCACCCTTCCTCGGTGAGTGTACTGCCGATTACTGGGCCACTATCAGCTTCTATGTACTGATTATTAGTGGCCCATCGATCGTCACCAGGTGCCCGGCTGGGAATCGCCAGGATCTCGGGACCTATGTACAGTTTATTGGTTGCGAGACGTAACTGCTGCTTTATTAACAATGACTCTGCTATAGTATGTGTACTGTATAATAGGCAATGGGTGCTGGGGCCCGAGGGGCCCCCAAACAACCCTTTGAGGGGGGTTTTTGAGATAAGCTTAGTGCAGCAAACTCCTAAAAGAAAGGGTTTTGATCCTTTTTTTCACATAGTGTGGGGATTCACAGTGGTCAGACCACCAGCAATTGAGTATGCGTGGTATAGGAAATCAGTGGTGCAAATGTGGGGGTAATTTTTGTGAAAAAAAAAAGAGGGGAAAAAACCCCCCCAAAAAAATCTTTCCAAACTTGATTGAAATTTTGGTGGATTTTGCACAAAGTTGTTATAAAATCTTCATAATCATGTCATAGCACACATGAAAAAACGCTTATCATCCGCTAACGCGTTTACGATCCCTCCAGGTCCTTAGCCTGTACCCAACCGTCTGTACCCTATATAGTCCATGTGTTGGCTGTTTAACGTCCTGTAAAATTCGCACAGAGAATGCAGCTGTACACTTATTATGCAGCTTCAGGAGCTGGCTATTAGAAGGAGAGGAGCTGCGGGAGAGGAGAACTGGCTGTCAGAAGGAGAGGGTTTTGCGGAGAGGAAGCAGTGTCAGACGGAGAGGAGCTGTTGGAGAGGAGAGCCAGCTGTCAGAAGGAGAGGAGCTGTGGGAGAGGAGAGCTGGCTGTCAGAAGGAGAGGAGCTGTGGGAGAGGAGAGCTGGCTGTCAAAAGGAGAGGAGCAGTGGGAGAGGAGAGCCAGCTGTCAGAAGGAAAGGAGCTGTGGGAGAGGAAGATGGTGAAAAAGGAGAGGAGCTGGGGGAAGGGAAGAGGCGACAGATGGAGAGGAGCTGTGAGAGAGGAGAGCTGGCTGTCAAAAGGAGGGGAGCTGCAGGAAAGGAGAGCCAACTGTCTGAAGCAGAGGAGCTGCAGGAAAGGAGAGCCAACTGTCAGAAGGAGGAGCATGGGAGATATGGGCTGTCTGAGGCAGAGGAGCTGTGGGGAGGAGAGCGACTGTCTGAAGGAGGGGCTTGGGAGAGGAGACCGGACTGCTGAGGGAGGATCTGTGGAGCGGATGAGATGCTGTAAAAAGGTCTGTGGGAGAGGGGGAAAGCGCTCAAGAGGGAAGTTGGGAGAGAGGCCGGTGTTAGAAGGAGAGGAGCTGTGGGAGAGGAGAGCCGCTGTCTGAAGGAGAGGAGCTGTGGGAGAGGAGCCGGATGTCAAAGAAGATAAGCTGTGGGGAGTATACCCCTGGGCTTTCAGAAGGAGAGGAGTGTGGGACAGGAGTGTCTGTCAAAGGAGAGTTTGTGGAAGGAGAGCCGGATGAGTAAGGAAGGACTGCGGGAGAG
This sequence comes from Phyllomedusa bahiana, assembly GCA_025379985.1. Taxonomy (NCBI): domain Eukaryota; kingdom Metazoa; phylum Chordata; class Amphibia; order Anura; family Hylidae; genus Phyllomedusa; species Phyllomedusa bahiana. Next base: position 22,055 of record JAODAL010048128.1, on the reverse strand, counting down.
GAGAGCCGGCTGTCAGAAGGAGAGGAGCTGTGGGAGAGGAGGTAGTCTAGGAGAGGGCTGTGGAGAGGAGAGCTGTCGTCTAAGGAGAGGAGCTGGGGAGAAGTCATGCGTGTCAGAGAGGAGGAGTCTGCCGGGAGGGGGCAGCGGCTGTCAGAAGGAGAGGAGCTGTGGGAGATGTGGAGTTCTGCTTATAGGAAGAGCTGTGGGAGAGGAGAGCCGGCTGTCTGAAAGAGAGGAGCTGTGAGAGAGGAGAGCAGCGCTTCAGGAAGGAGAGAAGCTAGGAGGGGAAGCCGACTGTCTGAAGCAGGGCTTAAAGGAGAGGATATGACAGTGGAGAGGAGCTTGAGTATGCGAGTAGCTGTCAGAAGGAGAGTGGGGATTGAAGGAGAGAAGTGTCAAAAGGATTGAGAAGTGGGAGAGGAAGATTGCATACAGTATGGAGGACTGAAAGAGTGCCGACTGCTGAAAGAGAGTCTGGGGAGAACTGCTGTCAAAAGGATGGGGCTGCTAAGGAACCAATGTCGAAGCAGAGGAGCTATGGGAGAGGAGAGCCGGCTGTCTGAAGGAGAGGATCTGTGGGAGAGGAGAGATGGCTGTCAAAAGGAGAGGATCTGTGGGAGAGGGGAGCGGGCTGTCAGAAGGAGAGGAGCTGTGGGAGAGGAGAGCCGGCTGTCAGAAGGAGAGGATCTGTGGGAGAGGAGAGCGGGCTGTCAGATGGAGAGGATCTGTGGGAGAGGACGGGCGTAAGGAGAGAGCTGTGGGGAGAGGGGGCGGCTGACAGATGGAGAGGAGCTGTGGGAGGGGTAGAAGGTGTCAGAAGGAGAGGGCTGTGGGGAGGAGACCGCTGCAAGGAGAGGAGCTGTGGGAGAGGAGAGCCGTGTCAGAGAGAGTACGTGGGAGGAGATTATCCTGCTTCAGAAGGAGAGGAGCTGTGGGAGAGGAGAGCTGTCTGTCCTAAGGAGAGGAGCTGTGGGAGAGGAGAGCCGGCTGTCTGAAGGAGAGGAGCTGTGGGAGAGGAGAGCTGGCTGTCAGAAAGAGAGGAGCTGTGAGAGAGGAGAGCTGGCTGTCAGAAGGAGAGGAGCTGTGGGAGAGTATATCCTGCGGAGAGGAGGGGGCTGGGTGGCAAGGAAGGAGCTGTGGAAGGGAGAGAAGCTGGGTGGGAGAGTATATCCTGCTGTCAGAAGGAGAGGAGCTGTGGGAGAGGAGAGCCGGCTGTCAGAAGGAGAGGAGCTGTGGGAGAGTATATCCTGCTGTCAGAAGGAGAGGAGCTGTGGGAGAGGAGAGCCGGCTGTCAGAAGGAGAGGAGCTGTGGGAGAGGAGAGCCAGCTGTTCCTCATTGAGAAGGCAGAGACAGTACATACAGTCAGCGCTCTTCATCCTAAATCTGTCTCAATGAGGGCTGTATATAAACATTACCAGAAAGCCTTATGACTTCCTGCTTCGCCGGGGCTCGGTTTTACATTTGCTGTTGGCTCCTATCTGATCCGGATCAGCTCTGCAGTGTCTTACATAGTTAGTGTGCTTCAAAAAAACACCTGTCCATCAAGTTCAAGTACTATGTATTCTAGGACAGGAAGCCGGAATGTCCTGGGAAACAGAGCAAATGTGGTGGAAAGTGACCGCGCTTGCCCTGTTGTCCCTTATGGACCCGTCACCAGATCCCTTTGGTATTTTTTTCAGGTATTCAAATGGGGTCCCCAAACGGGTCCCAAACACAGTGTGAACCCAGCTTTATTTCTTTACATGAAACAGAAAAAAACTATTGCCATTTCTATTTGCTCACAGCAAGCAGCTTTATTATTTGCATCTAAAATTAATTTCTCAAACACTTCATGAATCTGTTTCTGAGAAAGTTGGACGAGAACTCAATCCACTCTCCTATTCATCCTCTACAACGCTGATGTGTTATAGCAGGTCGGCCGTTCAGGAGTCTGGAAAAGCTGGGTGACGGGCGCTACAGGATATAGCCCACATGGCTGGATTTTTAAAGGGTTTTTCCAAGACTTTTAAAAACCTCCCTCCCATGGTGCTAACATAGAAAATTACCCCATGCTTCCATCTCCCATCACCACCGTTCCAGCGCTGCCAAAGCTCCAGTGTTCCCCCCGATCCCTCACTGATGACATCACGTACATGGATCACATGATGCTGGAGCCAATCACTGACCTCTGTGGTCACATGATGTACATTGCAGTCACGTGACTGCAGAGACCAGTGATTGGCTGCAGCATCATGTGATCCAGGAACGTGACGTCATCAGTGAGGGACTGGGGGAGAGCGCTGGAACGGTGGTGATGGGAGAGGTGAGTATGGGGTAATTTTCTATTTTAGCGCAGGGGGAGATGGTGGGAGGATTTTTAAAAGTATTTGAAAACCCCATTAACAAAAAAATATTTCCCATCAATTTGTTCATTAATTTTTTTTGTTGGTAAGGGACAGACATAGGGGGGTCGGCTAAACCCAGCAAGCAGAACCAGTGGAGCAGAGGCTACAGGAATGAGAGCTGAAATCAGATGGGTTGCTAGGAGTAACGGCTCCACATATCCTTCTGGACCAGTATTAGCCATCTTTCTACTTAGCTGGGCCGGATACTCTTACTCCAGGTTGGGAATATAAATTGTACAGTACAGCTCCGGCTCGCTGGACTATCCCTCTCGGCAGGCCTGATAATGGCGGACACTTCCCTGTCATATCATGAGGCTTCGTATCTCTATTTTATGGCATTTTAGGGGCGGGTTCACAGGTAAATTCCACACATTGGGCGCAGCTCGGTGTTAGCACCTGAAGGGATAGAAAGCGAGAGCAGAGGCGAGAAGGGAGGGGGTGAAACACATCATTGCTGCAACATTAAAGTAAATCTGATCCTTTATATGATGAGAAGTTAATAATGACTCTCACTGTTCTCAAAACCTCTGCTTGCTGTTATTCAATATAAACCTTCACAATTTGTTTCTAGTGAATATTTTTTTTTTGTCATAATCATTATTCTTGGGCTCCACCAGTGGTATTGATTCTGGAAGTCCTCCAGTGGAGATGATTCGGTCCCACCAGTGGAGATAATTCTTGGGGCCACCAGTGGGAATGATTCTTGGGGCCACCAGTGGAGATGATTCTGGGGCCACCAGTGATGTTGATGCTTGGGGCCCACCAGTGGAGATGATTCTTGGGGCCCACCAGTGGGGATGATTCTTGGGGCCACCAGTGGGGATGATTCTTGGGGCCACCAGTGGGGATGATTCTTGGGGTCACCAGTGGAGATGATTCTTGGGGCCACCAGTGGAGATGATTCTGGGGCCACCAGTGGAGTTGATTTTTAGGGCCCACCAGTGGAGATGATTCTGGGGACCACCAGTGGGGATGATTCTTGGGGCCACCAGTGGGGATGATTCTTGGGGCCCACCAGTGGAGTTGATTATTGGGGCCCAACAGTGGAGTTGATTATTGGGGACCACCAGTGGAGTTGATTCTTGGTGCCCACCAGTGGAGATGATTCTGGGGACCACCAGTGGAGTTGGTTCTTGGGGCTCACCAGTGGAGATGATTCTGGGGGCCCCCAGTGGAGTTGATACTTGGGGCCCACCAGTGGAGTTGATTCTTGGTCCCACCAGTGGAGATGATTGTGGGGACTCACTTGTTGAGTTGGTATATATCAGCAGCTCCTCACAGCTCCGTAGTGACTATCACGTCACCAGGATAGATTTTTATCCAAATGAAGTAAACAGTAAAGTTAAACACCGGCAGCAGAGATCTTGAAAACCAGGGACAAATTGATGCAAAAAGTATATTTGAAAATTCTATATGTTATAGGCAATGTGTGAAGAGCAGGCATTGTACCGGGAAGCTATAGAATGCCGGACGACCTTAGACAAAGCATATTGAACTATGCTGTATACAGGGAGAGTCACTCATGAGCGGCCCCGAATATTCTGTTGTCACTGCTGTTAGGATGAAATCTGAACCAAAATAATCCGCTCCATCCCTTGCCGTGTAATCGATTGAGTTACATGCGATGCTGGAGGTGATCTCTGCTTTCTGTCGGACACATTTTGACCTTCCATGTTCCTGAACATATCGGCAGCATATTGGGGGGTCGGGGAGGAGCAATTTCATATTCTATATTTTTCTTCAAATCTTCCACAGTGCGAGGCTCGTCCCCACGGCACTGGCTTTCGGCCGGATTTACAGACGGTTTTCGGATTTGGAAGCCGTCTGTAAACTGACTGTCAACCTGATAGACTTTAGTAGACAATCCATGCAGCAGTCTCCACTGAACGGATTTTTTGCCAGACGTTTTTTACACCGCCGGTGTAACGAAAAGGTTAGCACATATTCATTCTTCCACCCGGGTTTTCAGGCAGAACATGAACATGTCATTGGTTGAGGGGATTGGGGAATCTGCAATCCATGGGCAGAACCGTCCCCCAAAACCACGAACAAGATGTCAAAATACCGGCCGGATTCTTTAATCAGAATCCGGCCAATATTTGCTTACTGCCGTGTGGATGCACCCATAGACTTTTCCTTTGAGCATACTACCCCATCGGAAGAAGGGTATGTTCACATGCGCCGAAATTACGGTAATCCATAGTTCTCATAGAGAACTATGGATCACGCCTCGTCCCCTCGCGCGTACAATACATATGTCATTCATTACTCGCAGCGCGTATTCGCCGCAAGTACTTGACATGTTACTTATCTCCCCGGGCATATAATATGCCCGGGGAGATAATTAACATGTCAATTACTTGCGGCAAATACGCGCTGCGAGTAATGAATGTCAATGGGGCCGGCAGGCTGCTGGCCCCTCCGTACAGCGGGGGTACGCGTGTATTAGCACGAGCTCCCGAAAGACACGATGTATTGCGACGCATACTGTACGCGCCGCAGTACATCGTGTGAACATAACCGAAGTCTGCTGGTGTCGGATTGAATGCCCTTGGTGGCCAAAGTTTATTTCGACAGACTACGCTTAAAGTATAAGGCGGCAACGAAAGTAATCAAAGGACTGGGTGGACTGCAATACCCAGAAAGATGAGCAAGATTAGGGTGATTTAGCTTCGGGGATACATAATAAATATGTATAAATATATCAGGGGTCAATATAGAGATCTCTCCCAGGATCTATTTATACTCAGGAATGTATCTAGAACAAGGGGGCATCCTCTATGAGTAAAGAAGGTTTCTACATAAACATAGATAGGGATTCTTTACTGTAAGAGCAGTGAGACTTTGGAACTTGTCATGGTGAATTCACTAAGACTACATCGACACAATTTTTTTGTCTGTATCTTTACGCTTCCGTCATTTTTCATTTACAAATTAGTTCAAAATCGTACAAATAAAGATATTTTTATGGTTCAAATTGAACTACATTATTAAATATTATATAAATTGTATGAACACACAAGGAGTTTTCACAAACGTGAAGAAAAAGGAGACGACTCACCACTCCCAATCTTGATTGTTGCACCTGTTCTTTCCTGCTTCCTTTGCAGCTTGCAATATCCCCACGCCCGGTCTTCTGGCTCCCGGCAAGAGCCCAATACGCTGGACTTCACATTTTCTTTTTTGTTATATAAATTGTAGCCAAATATGAAGTTAGGATCTAGAGAGACGCTTTTTGAGGGGCAATTTAATAAGTTGAAACTAAATTTATAAATTCAAAAAGAGAGACATTTAAGAAGATAGAGTGACAGGAGGATTCAGGTCAAAAATAGGGACTGTCCCTCCAAAAGATGGATGCTCGGGAGGTTTCCTACATCTCCGAAGAGTGGGATTAGTGTCAGCTTGTGGCTCGCATTGGCTCAGGGTCATGAGTACAACTGCTGCGACCCTCGTAAATGTTTCTATCACCATCACATAATAGCAGATCCACAGCCGATAGTCCCAGGGACCCTTCCTAGCAGTTGTCTTGGCATTTTTCACATCGCTCATTAAATTTTGGGAAGTGGTTTTTAGTTGGAAAACCACAGTTTTTTGCAGTTTTGGCCCGGACTCTAGATAACTCTTCGGAGAATCATCAACATGCCGCGATTCTTGGCCGCACATTACATCTTGCTCCAGTATCCCTATACAGCACAGTAATAAACATCCCTGCTGGGAGTATTTTATACTTTGCCGGTAAATTCAAATGTGGGAAATATTAACCCCTTATTGACAATGGATATACTGATACGTCCTACTGTCAGTAAGGTTCTATGTAGCGGGCTTATTCAGTCAGTTCGCCACATAGGAAGTGGGTGCAAACTGCTAATTACAGCTGACACCCACCGCTAACAGCCGAGATCGGAGCTGGCTCCTATCCCTCCTGTTTAATCATTTAGACGCTTAGGCACTGTCCCTCACTTCGATTTGCACCCACGCGGTGAGATCACAGAGTGCCGGTCTGTTAACATGGCAGCTGGAAGCCTAATGAAGGCTTCTATAGCTGCCAAGATTTCGTTTCTATTACTTTGTGTCTCAGGCAGGAAGTAATAGAACTGCTATCTTGGGAAACCCTTCTGCATTATTTACATAATGCAGAAGGGTGTACAAACGATCACGCCAACTAGTAGTTAAGTATCTTAGAGAGATTAAGGGCAGCATGAACGGGGCCACGCCAGTAGTCTGGCGTCTTTTCAGTCCGAAAGCTGGCGCAGCCCTGTTCGCTCTATTTGTAACCAGACGCACTCCAATATCAGGCGCATTACAGAGCACCCGCGGCACTGTGTAATGTGCCTGAGATCGGGGGGCATGCTAGAGGCGGGGCGCACTACAACTGTACTGAGCTACACATTTATAGCTTCAGTACGGCAAATCCAGGCGCATTACTGCTGGAACAGGGAGAGCACTTTAAAAGTGGTTTACCTGAGCCTGAAGTGTCGCTTTGTAGCTAGAAACTGCTAAAGCTATGACCTAGAACAGGTTCATAGATTCAGGCGCATCCTATGCTACTAATTCATGCAAAAATTATGTATGTCGCCCTTAAAGGAGTTGTCTCGCTACAAAGATTAGTTTTCAACATGTTGGGATTACTAAATGAAGATGTTTTCCAAATATATTGCTTTGTTCATTTTTTTGTTGAGGAACTACAAATGATTTCATCACCTTCTGTGCTCTCTCTGGTTTCCCAAGTGACCGACCTGTGTACATCTCCCCCCCTGCTGTTTGTTCTATCTAATAGCAGGGAGTGATGTTATCACACAGGTAGCAGCACAGAACTCTGGACAGTGAGAGCTTGTTTGTTATCTGATCTTTCAGACAAAAGTCAGTAATTACTACTGTTTACTTTAAGTCAGAAGCTTCCCTGGTCCTGACAGCATGAGATTTATCTAATTAGCAGAAGTCTAAGCTCATATGCTAATTACAGAAAGCTTGACCAGGAAGTGACAGAGCAAAGCAGTATTATTTCATTCATGCATCCTATGAAACTTTGAGATGAGACAACCCCTTTAATATTTAAGTACAAAAAATCCCACACGTTTTAAAGTATAAAAAAAGATAAAAAATACTAAGGGTGACATTTTCGAAAAGTGTCAGGCAGTTTTTAGGCACATTAAATTAGCGTTATATGTGCCTGAATGTATGAACCTTTCAAAAATCTGGCGTCTGGTATACCTTGTATAGTAAAATGAATGCGCTATCCAGGCGCCTTACAAACTCTAGCAGCATCGTATCGTTGCCAGCATATTTGTTGCGCCATTCAAATGTGTCATGCCTAACGTATAATGCGCCTAGTTTTGGTGTATTAAAGTCAATTTCTATAATAGGATGTCAAGAGGTTTTTTTGCGCAAAATACACTAAAAAATTACGCAGTTGCCCTAAAAGTTCAAATCATCCCCCTTTTGCCATTTTACAAAAAAAAAAATAAAAAGTTGCACATAATTGATATTGTAAAAGTCTGACCTATTAAAATCATTAACATCATTATTCCCGTTTGCTGAACACTGTAGAAGAAAAAAAATTCAAACGCCAAAATTGTAGGGTTTTTGGGTCAATTCATGTCTCCTTAAAATTGGAATAAAAAGTGACCAAAAAGTTACACCCCATACTTGCAAAAAAATTAGCCCACGCTTAGGTTCATAGATGGATCTTTCTTGTTGAGAAAGATCTGGGTGTTCTTGTAGATCATAGACTACAGAACAGCACAATGTCAATCAGCTGCCTCTAGGGCAAGTAAAATATTAGCGTGTATTAACTCCTTAACGACCGCCCGCCGACTTTAGACGTCGGCTGGTGCGGGTCGTTCGTCGCAGCGCTCGCGACTTAGACGTCGCTGCAGACACCGGAGTTTGCGGCGCCAGGCGCCGCAATTGCGCTGGGATCGGGGCTGTACTACACAGCCCTGATCCCAGAGCATCTCCTGCGAGCACCGGGTAGCGGAGAAAACCTCCGCTCCCCCGGTGCTTTAACCCTTTGATTGCGGCGGTGCGTTACCGCAGCGCAATCAAAGGGTTCCCCTGCTCTGTCGGGTGATCGGATCACCCGCTCACCCGACAGAGCTCAGGGAACGGCTCCACAGTCAGCCCTGTGGACCTAGCGTGGCCCCAGAGCTGTCTGTGTATGAAGCCAGTGACTAGGGCGCACTGTGTGGTGTCCTGATCACTGCCTGTGTCAGACTGACACAGATTAGAATGTATTAGCATATATGAATAGGCTAATACATTACTAAGTGTAAAAAAAAAAATGTAAAAAAATGTTAAACAGTTCTCCCTTCATGGGAGTAAAAAAAAAGGTAAAAAAAAAACATAAAAACTGTAAAAAAAAGTGAAAAAAAATAAATAATAAAATAAAAATAAATATTTAATAAAAAATAATTGTGCATAAATTACACGCACAAAAAAAGCTACACATATTTGGTATCCACACGACCGTAATAACCTGTAGAATTAATCTAACAAGTTATTACATGTGAAATGTTAATGGTGTAAAAAAAATAAAAAAAAGAACAATTTTTTTAAAAATTAAAAAAAATACTGCAATTATTTATAAGTGAACTTAAACTATTCCCCCATAAAGTACAACTTGTCTCGAATAAAACGAGGCCTCATACAACTGCGTCACTGAAAAAATAAATAAGTTACAACTGTTGAAACGCAAGGAGGCAAAAACTAAAAAAATGTTCTGGTCATTAACTACTTTTCAGGCGTTCGGCTTAAGGGGTTAAAAGAGGCATGGACTCACGGGACGAGGATGTAATTCTACCGCTGTACAAAGCATTGGTGCGGCCTCACTTGGAATATGCTGTTCAGTTCTGGGCCCCAGTTTACAGAAAAGATGTAATGGAGCTAGAGAGAGTGCAAAGACGAGCAACCAAACTTATAAGGGGAATGGAGCATCTTAGTTATGAGGAGAGGTTAGTAGAATTGAACTTATTTAGACTTGAGGAAAGACGGCTTCGTAGGGACATGATTAATTTATATACTTATATAAATGATCCCTATAAAAGTATGGGGAAAAATTATTTCGTGTAAAGCCCCCTCACAAGGCAAAGGGACATTCCTTTCAGCTGGACAAAAAAGGATTCAATCTCCAGAGGAGAAGAGCGTTCTTCACTGTATGAACTGTGAATCTATGGAATAGCCGCCTGAGGAGCTGGTCACAGCAGGAACAGTAGAGAGTTTCAAGAAAGGCTTAGATAACTACCTGGAACTAAAGAATATTAATACGTATATAGCTATGTATAATTCTGGGTCCTGGCTGGTGGAGGCTCTGGGGTCAGAGATGGGGTCTCCACTGGAACAGATTGGTTCTTGCCTTGTGGGTTTCAGGGCATTCCCCAGTGGGGAGGCTGGGCTTAAAATCCTTGTCTCCCAAATTTGCCAAAATCCCTCACACCATCAGGTCATGCCTCCTAATGCGTGACACAATCGCCACCTGGAAGATCAGCCGTAAACTGTTTAAACTCCCTGCCCATCTCAGCAAGCACATGCCACTATCTGGTCACCCAGAGCTTTCACAGAGCGAGAGTGATCCCCACCTCCGCGCCTGGAAGGAGAAAGGCATAGCCACAGTGGGTCACTTGTTCAACATTCAAAAATGCAGCTACTACTCATTACCCGAACTTCAAAACTTGTACAGCATCCCAACCCCCCACTTCCTCACGTTCGCTCAGGTTAACAGTTTTTTAAGGTCCAGAGTAGTTAACCTTACTAAAGAATTCCCCTCAAACGACTTTGATGATCTAGTGGGCCCCCAGACCTGCCGACATACCCTCTCTCTGCTATACGCAAAACTGAGAGAGCCACAAATCCCTGAAAAAAGTCTCTAAATCACTGACAAACTGGGAAGAGAATTTCCCGGACCTGAACATTCCACAGGTGGCCTTAGAAGGCTGGAATAAAATCAACAAGGCTGTGATCAGTGAGAAATGGAGGGAAACGTATTTCCGCTTCATGCATCGAGCAATCTATGGATTTAATATCCCGCCACATCCCCTAGCCCCCGACCGAAAGCTAGCCTGCCCCAAATGCTCACAACCAAAGACAGACCTGGTCCATGGGATATGGTCATGTTCCCACTCACAGAGATTCTGGGGAGAACTGAGAGACACCCTAAACCTAAAATTGGAGTTGGACATCCCGTTATCTCCTGCCTTCTGCCTCTTTCATGACCTAAATGGTCTGAGCAAATACCACACACTTCTCTATATTCTTCTCCTCGCGGCGAAACGTTGCATCCTAAACAACTGGTTGGAGACCTCCATACCAGGAGTAGGTGAGGTTCTGCGACTGACCAAAACGTACCTTGACCTCGAAAGAGTGGAAGTGGAAACAGCTAAACTAACTCTAACTGAAAAATTTTTCACCACTTGGAAGCCCTACATAGAAGCCTTCATGTCTACAGAAGACATTAAGGCTTTGGTCTTCCCCTTTAGATTCTCCAAATGGTATCTTGAAGGCGCCTTGGCGGGATCCTTGGGACGTCTACACCTGCCTTAGCCTACGCCGTGAATTTCTATGCTAAGTTAACTTTGATTAACGTTCACAGTTCTTGGACGAGCTACCTGTGTCTCCTGGAGGGTACAAACTGGTCTCTGAGATAAATTGACAGACACCCTTCAATGCTCTAACCGGGCCCCCTGTCCCTGTGGTGGTGAACTCCCCTCATTTCCTCCTCACTCCCTCCTCCGTTATTCCCTTTTTTTTTTTTTTTCCCCCTCCCCTTCTCATTTGCTGGAGTGCTTGTGGTGGATGTTTGTTTTTCTTGTAGGTCTGTTCGTATACTTTCAATGTTTACAACTTGAAAATTGGTTTCTAGTTTGGACTGTCTGTGGAACTTCGCTCGCCCTTTTAAAGGCGTGCGACGCTCTACTCTGAAGGCTTACAGCTCGCATCAACAACCGTTGTTATTGCTGCTAATACCTTATTATGTTTACCTCTCTTCTAAGCATTGCTCTTATTTTGTAATCAATTTACTGTTAAGTCCTTGAGAAACCGAATAAACATATGTTTAAAAAAAAAAAAAAAAAATCCTTGTCTCCCTCCCTTCAACCACATTTTCCCCACTCTTGGTTGAACTTGATGAACACGTGTCTTTTTTCAACCGTACTAACTATGTAACTGTGTAAGTGACGCTGGACCAGAAGTTACATCAGAGCCATTAATAGCCATAAAAAGTCCCAAAAACTGTAATCCTAACCCCATACATGTTTGGTATTGAGTTTTTAAGCCTTTTTAGGTCTGGTGTTGTCATCACTTCAACCTAATTTCCGATCCAATCTCACTTCTGGTCCACAGCAAATTAAGTCATAAAAAAGCCATAAAAATACTAACCCCCATTTAGAGTGAGGATTAGGGTTTTGATTAGGATTAGTTAAAAAAGTTTCGATTTTAGGCATCCTGAACCCACAGTTTTTGGGCTTGGGTTGAACCAGTGTCGAACTAAACTGGGAAGGATTCAAGGAACACTAGCAGGTAACATAAACAAGGAGTAACATTTATTGGCTGAAACTAGAACAGGTGCAAATACATGAAGTAACAGTGTCCCTTTAACAAGCTGCAGGTGAGCACAGGTGAGACGCTTTGCTGGGAGCAGTAGATGTTCGAGAAGTGATGTCACTTGTTTGAGGACGTCTGCCAGGTGACGAGACCTTATAGCCTACCCGAGGGCCATTGTTCTGTACAGGTTCCCACGGAGCACTGAACACACAGCTTGAAAGGTAATACTGGAAGGGGATTAAAGAGCAATTCCAGTCACAATCATTATTAAAGAGGATCAGTCACCAATCTCCACCCTATGAAATAAACACGGGGGAATGTGCGGGTCCTTTAAAGGCTACTGACTATGTTCTAAGATGGTCAAAGGAGGCAAATAATGAGCAGAAATCTTATCTGATGCACTTGTAAATTCGGAGAGCAGCAGGCGTCCCCGGATCAGCCCTGGCTTGCGGTGTTAGTAGATAGTGAAGATACCTTGGGCACTGGCAGAAGGGTAGGACCCCGACATAATTGAATATGTTAATGCTGGAGATCTAGGGCAGGTGGCCCCGGTGCCAGCACATGACTTTACATGAGCAATATGTGATTCTATTGCCCTGCTCGGCTATATTTGGATCCCCCATAGAAATAAATGGGGAGGACATTCTGTAATATGGTCGGCTCCTAGCTAGCTATGAGCTTACATGTAATACGGAAGTGTGGTTGTAAGAAAACTCTTTTAAAGGCAGGGACACCATCAGAAGAGTATGGACCACGGAAGGTCTTTTGTCCACCACTACCAGAATCCCTCCGAATGCAATAATTAGGTTGCAACTATAGTGAGGACCACCATCAGGAATTTCAGGGACCCATAAAATCTTTCCCTATAACCAATGTCGAACTGAGGTGTATGGCGCCCTCCAGTGGAGTTGATTCTTGGAGCCCATTAGTGGAGTTGATTTTTAGGATCCAACATGTGGAGTTAAAGGAGTTGTCTCATTACAAGCTTTCAGCCTACCTCAGTGCATCTGGCAGCATAGGATTTTTGAATTCAGGGGCGTGCTTCTTGTCTGCCTCTTCTCCTCCCTCTTCTCCCCTCAGCACACAGACAGCTCTCCTCCATAACTTCTATACAGCAGGAGGGGGGGGGGGGGGTTTGCTGCCAGAGTTAACCCTGTGTGTGCCTGCCTAGGCCTGTTCCAGGCTCCTGGATCAGCTGTATTGTTAGCTCCATGGAGACAGGAGAGGGCTGATCTATGAGTGTGGAGCCAGAGGTCTTTGAAGCTGTGTATGCTAATAGCAGAGCAGGGGTGATGTAAGTGTTCCTATACCCCCTGCTGTAGCATACATATCTCCACATCTCCAGCAACAACAAACCCTATCAGAACAGACACAGGGCAGCTGGGAAGTGTTCCTATACTCAGGATGTGTCACTAGTACAGCAGAGCATGATAGCATATCACATGCCCCTGATCGTGATACTGTATAGTCACAGTTTCCACAGACACATCATGATTATAGTAACAGACAGGGTCACTGCTGTCAGCCTCACCTCTGCTCTCTTCAATCTGTGTAGAGAACAGGAGGGAGCAGGCACACACAGGGTTAATCCAGGCAGCACAGACACAGAAGCCAGAGCCTTCCCCCTCTCTCCATTACAGAAGCATTCTGTGCAGGAGGGGCTCTCTGCTCTGACCTGTATTCAGAGGCTGATGAGTCATCAGACCTGACAGCCAGTGAGATAAAGATCAACAGGTCTGCTGCTATAGAGATTTGAGAAGCTGATGTACTCCTACGAACAGGGCTTACTCAAAATCAGTAGGACATTTGTAATGAACATATATTGCAAAGCTGCTTGTTTTTTTTAAAGATCTTTTAATTAAAACCCAATCATTGTTGCGAGACAACCCCTTTAATTTTTGGCACCCACCAGTGAAGTTGGTTCTTGGGGCCCATCAGTAGAATTTATTCTTGGGGTCCACTAGTGGAGTTGATGTTTGAAGGCCACCAGTAAAGTTCATTCTTGGGGTCCACCAGTGGAGTTGATTCTTGGGACCCACCAGTGGAGATGATACTTGAGGCCCACCAGTGGAGTTGATTCTTGGGGCCCACCAGTGGAGATGATTCTTGGGCCCACCAGTGGAGCTGATTATTTGATCCCACCAGTGGAGATAATTTTTGGCACCCACCAGTGAAGCTGGTTCTTGGAGCTCACCAATGGAGTTAATTCTTGGGGCCCACCATTAAATTTATTCTTGGGGTCCACTAGTGGATCATGTTGAGGGCTACCGGAACGTTGATTCTTGGGTCCATCAGTGGAGTTTGACTTCTTGGTCCAGCGTCGGCCCCCACAACACCCCCCCCCCCCATGGAGTTCACTCTTGGGGCCACCAGTGGAGTTGATTCTTAGGGCCCACCAGTGGAGTTGTGTGTTGCGTTCTGCCTCTCTTTTTAGCCTTTCTTCCTGAAAAGCTGCCCCAGGCCTGCTATTCTATGGGGCCCACAATGCCAGGAAGCCCACCAGGGACTTCTCATGCTTCCCCATGGGCCAGTCTGAGCTTGCCCATAACCATTTTGTACCTTTCACCCTATAATGCCCTCAAAACTACCTTTAACCCCCACTGTGCCCCTGAAACTATTTATGACCCCCACTAAGCCACATGTGTCATACTCAAGGCCTGCAGGCCAAATCCTGCCCACCATGTCATTTTGAGTGGCTTTTGAGAACTTAGACTCAGTGATCATTGATGGACAAGGTCTGGACACAGAAAGGATAGCTTTCCACTTTACCCATAGGATGCAACACAGGATCAGTGCCATTTTGGTTTGGAGCTCCGTTGACTCAACCCCTCTGTTCAGCAACTCTCAGTCGATGGCGCAGCTTTGACAACCCTACCCAGGCACTCTCTGAAGGCCCTTTCAGGACAACTATGATGCTGGTGTGGTCCTGGGTGACCACTTTTTTAAAACAAAAATATATATATTTAAGCTGAGTCCCTACCAGTAGCAGTGCCCTCATGGAAACCCTGAACGTAGTGATGTAACACTCCACAGCAACTTCAGGGTTACATCATCAGGGCATTACTTCTGTCAGGGGCCCAGATCAAATTTTATAAAAAAAATAAGGGGCCCGCACCATAGGACCTGGTAACAGGTGGGGAGCT
The DNA here is from genome assembly GCA_025379985.1 of Phyllomedusa bahiana. NCBI lineage: Eukaryota > Metazoa > Chordata > Amphibia > Anura > Hylidae > Phyllomedusa > Phyllomedusa bahiana. The sequence goes on along the minus strand of JAODAL010048128.1, from coordinate 6,993 downwards.
CCGATGCTTCAGCTGTATGGGGCCCTGGCATTACTTATGGTAGCCCTGTACAGCATGTTGCACCAATATGGACACAACCTTATAGCAACCTATAGGATGTGGAGCGATACAAAGAACAGTGCAGAAGACCAAGGCTTGGTTTTTTTTCACCGGGGGTTCATTTTCAGTTAATTTTCAGTGTCCTTCCCGTGTATAGTGCCTTGTACCCCCTTAGCATTAGCCTACAGCACTCCAGCCAGAATTTTATTTTTTTTAGAAGCTCTAAGAACGTGCAACTAACACCAAAAATGCACAAAAAAAAGTGCAACACAAATGCCACTTCAAAAACATGCATTCAGGATACGGTCTATCGCAACCCATACTTAAAAGGAATGGGCCCCCCATATACCTAAACGAAAATGTATCCCTGCCGGCCAGAAGGCACCTCCACAGAATACACAAAACTTTTCCCCCCCGCCGAAGCAGGAAAGAACGGAATGCTCCCCTCACCGAGCCGAGGCAACCGCATGGGTCCACAAATGGTCCAAAATGCTGAAGCAGTCAAACCCTAAAGCCGCACATTGGGTGTCAGAAGGCCGCACACCAAAACTTCGCCCAAGTGCCCCCAGGGGGCCATCCGAAGAGTCCCGGGGGTTTGCAGGGGAAAAAGGGAACCAGTAATATTTTTATAATCATACACACCACTGCTGAGTTTTAAACCCCCAGGTTGTCATTCTACTCCTCCCTCTTACCCTTGGGTACACACCACCACCCCTGTGAGGGGTTTTTAAACCCCGGGTGCTGTCTTCTGCTCCTGCCCTCTTGCCCCTTTAGTAATCACACACACTAACGCTGAGTGATTGCTCAACCCCAGTTTTAATTCTACCCCTCCCTGTCCCCTTTAGTAAATCACAAATACCAAGCGAGCGAGGTTTTCACCCCCAGGTGCCATTCAACCCCCGTCCCTTGCTCCTTAGAAATTTATCAAACAATGAAATAAATTAAAAGAAAAAAAAAAACCTCAATCAGTGTTGCATTTAAAAAAAAAAAATACATTTTTGTCCCCTGCGGGGTTTTAATCTGGATTTTTTATTAGAAGGCAAATGTAACCACCAGCTAATTGTAGCTACCCCCAAGCTTTTTCCCAAACCCTTTGTTTGCTAAGTAGCACAGTGGGGCAGACGGGGGAAGTCAAATCGCGGTCACATAGTCATTTCAAACAAATCATATTCCCCCCCTTTTTGAAAAATGAAAGTAAAGCAGAACAAACCGGGCATGAAATTCCTTTGTGGCAAAATCCCTTTTAAAGGGATAAATAAAACTGAATAACAGGGAACCTACAAGTATAGCTGGGGAAACAGAAAGCCACCACTATTTTTTTCCTACAAACAGGGAAAAATTTTTGTCCCTGATGGGGGCCCCCCAAATTTTCGGGGGCCCCTTTGTATGACTATATTTAACCCCGTGTGGTGGTGGGGGTCCCTTTAAAGTTTCTACCGTTTGGAATAGCTTTAGCCCTCCCGTATCCCACTCTCCATACTCAAATCCCAAATAAAAGTGCCCCAAAAAAATTTCATACATATTTAAATTTTCAAAATGGTAACATTTGCCCAACTGCTCCCAATCGAAATGTGCCGGGTAATTTTGGGGCTCCCCCTTCGTTAAGGGTGGCTGCTGCTTTTAGGATAATTATATAGGTCACATATCCGTATGTAGGGATTTCAGGGGTTTGGTGAAAATTTGTATTAGTCACTGGACAGAGAGCTGGGTCTGTGGTACCACCCAGAGTCTTCTACTATTTCATGCTGTTTGCTGCTCATCAGTGCAGAACAGGGTTTTTTGGGGTTTTGGGGGGTTTGAGAGCTTTTTTAATGCAGCTCTGTAAAAGCAGCATGATGGTGTGGAGAGATTATAGCCCAAATTCAATTTTCTTTGGGAAAATTAAGCTTAGGAAAGAAAACCCCCGGGGGAATTTTTGGGTCCCACCCAGAACTCCCTCAAATGACACTATTTTAGAGTATTTGCTCCTCTTTCATTTGCAGGCGGGTATTTGCTGGTTTGGCAATAGGGTTTTAATTTAGCTGTAGGAGAGAGCACCATAATGGTGTGGAGAGACTTATAGACCATGTAATGCTTCTTGGGAAAATATGCAAATAAGCTCTAGAGTAGAGATCAAGGGGCTTTGTTAAAAACCTGTAAACCCACCCCAACAGAACCCTGAACCTGATAAAAGGCCCAAACATTTGAAACAGTTTCTACTGTTTGGGGTTTACTTTTTCTTTTTTGGAAAGTTAATAAATTGGGGTTTAAAAATCTTCGGTCATATTTTATATTTCAAGGCTCGTTATTGGGGGGGAAAAGTGGCGGGAAGGTATGCTATTTCCCCAAAAAACTGACCCAAACTAACAATTATTTGCATTTTTAAACCGGGGGAAAAATTCCCAGGGGATTAAAGTCTCCCCTTTGGACTTTTTTGATGCCCCAATCAAAAAAGCAAAAGAAAAGGCCTCAAAATTTAGTCAGCCAGAACCCTTACACTAACAGACCCTGAAAAAACGGTCTGCAAATGGGAGACTCTTTCTTATGGAAGAATTCCTGGCTTGACAAAGAATCACCAATTATTTTTCAAAGCTTTCTTATTGGATCAAAATTTTGGGTGAAGGGGAACTTACCCCGGGGAAATTTGGCACCAAAGCCCTTTGTTTCCCTACAGTTTTTTTTGGGAAATATTTTCTGGGGGATCATTTGGGGGTAATAATTTTGGCTCTAAAAACCTTTTGCCTTCCCCCAAAAAAAACCTTAACCCCTCTTAGCTATAGAAAAGGGCCCTATACCACCCAAAACCGGGAACCTTTTCCCTCTGCATTGACAAGGGGCAAACACTTTAAAACAACTGTCTGCCGATGGGAGACTATTATGGAAGAGTCACTGGCTCTGCATTCATGTTTCAAGGCTCTTTATTTGGTCGGATGTGGCTGAACAGATGCTATATCCGAAAGGTGGCACCAGAGACCTACCCCTATTTTGTTATAATTTATTCTAAAGTGCCATTACTTCCAGGGCACTGTACATTTGGGGTGGGGGTGGGGATACATGTATAACATATGTCAAACAGAGCACAATGGCAATACTAAATGACTAACAACTGGCACAGAGGGAGAGAGGACCCGCGAAGGCTTACAATCTACCAGGGAGGAGGAAAGAGACAGGAGGTGAGGCGGGGCTGAGATGTTTGTGGGGGTGTAGTGGCAGCGGGGTTATTGTGGGTTATAGGCTCCTGCAGATAATTTATTTTAGGTTTCTTTGAAGCTAGTAAAAGTGGAGTAGAGTCTAATGTGTTGGGCACAGTGAGTTCCAGAGAATGGGGGAAGCACAAGAGAAGTCTGATGTGTTGGGGCAGTGAGTTCCAGAGAATGGGGGAAGCACCAGAGAAGTCTGATGAATTGGGGCAGTGAGTTCCAGAGAATGGGGTAAGCACGAGAGAAGTCTGATGTATTGGGGAAGTGAGTTCCAGAGAATGGGGAAGCAAAAAAGAAGTCTAAAGTATTGGGGCAGTGAGTTCCAGGATGGGGGAAGCACAAGAGAAGTCTGTTGTGTTGGGGCAGTGAGTTCCAGAGAATGGAGGAAGCACGGGAGAAGTCTGATGTATTGGGGCAGTGAGTTCCAGAGAATGGGGGAAGCACAAGAGAAGTCTGATGTGTTGGGGCAGTGAGTTCCAGAGAATGGGGGAAGCACAAGAGAAGTCTGATGTGTTGGGGCGGGTGATTTCCAGAGAATGGGGGAAGCAAAAGAAGTCTGATGTTTGGGGGCAGTGAGTTCCAGAGAATGGGGGGAAGCACGGAGAAGTCTGATGTATTGGGGAGTGGGGTTTCCAGAGAAAGGGGGAAAGGGCGCGGAGAAGTCTGATGTTGGGCATTGAGTTCCAGAGAATGGGGGAAGCACAAGAGAAGTCTGATGTGTTGGGGCAGTGAGTTCCAGAGAATGGGGAAGGCGCGAGAGAAGTCTGATGCATTGGGGCAGTGAGTTCCAGAGAATGGAGGAAGCACGGGAGAAGTCTGATGTATTGGGGCAGTGAGTTCCAGAGAATGGGGGAAGCACAAGAGAAGTCTGATGTGTTGGGGCAGTGGGGTTCCAGAGAATGGGGAACCCAACGGGAGAAGTCTGATGTATTGGGGCAGTGGAGTTCCGAGAATGGGGGAAAGCACAAGAGAAGTCTGATGTGTTGGGGCAGTGAGTTCCAGGAATGGGGGAAGCACAAGAGAAGTCTGATATATTGGGGCAGTGAATTCCAGAGAATGGGGGAAGCACAAGAGAAGTCTGAGGTGTTGAGGCAGAGACATGCAGAGAATGTGGGAGGCACGGCAGAAGTCTGATGTATTGGGGCAGTCAGTTCCAGAGAATGGGGAAGCACGGAGAAGTCTGATTTTGGGGCAGTGAATTCCAGAGAATTTGGGGGAAGCACGGGAGAAGTTGATTTTGGGGCAGTGAGTTTCCAGAGAAGGGGAAAAAGGGCCAAGAGAAGTCTGATGTATTGGGGCAGTGAGTTCCAGAGAATGGAGGAAGCACTGGAGAAGTCTGATATATTGGGGCAGTGAATTCCAGAGTATGGGGGAAGCACGGGAGAAGTCTGGTGTATTGGGGCGGGGTTGAGTTCCAAAAGGATGGGGGGAAGCACGGGGGGAAAGCCGATTATTATTGGGGCAGTGAATTCCAGAGTATGGGGGAAGCACGGGAGAAGTCTGATATATTGGGGCAGTGAGTTCCAGAGAATCGGGGAAGCACAAGAGAAGTCTGATATATTGGGGCAGTGAGTTCCAGAGTATGGGGGAAGCACAGGAAAAGTCTTGAGATGGTTATGTGAGAAGCTGATAAGGGGAGAGCAGAGGAGAAGGTCCTGTGAGGAGCGGAGATTGCGTGAGGGGAGGTATCTGGGGATTAGGGCAGAGATGTTGGAGGGGAGAAGGTTATGGGGAGCCCTTTTAGGTCATGGTTAGTAACTGGAACTGAATTCGCTGGGCAATGGGAAGCCAGTGTAGGGGTTGGCAGAGGAGAGAGGCAGAGGAGTATTGAGGAGAGAGGTGGATCAGACGGGCGGCAGAATTGAGGATGGTTTGGAGGGGAGGAGAGTGCTGGACGGGAGGCCTCTTCCCTCGAGTTTATTGCAGGGTCTTTAACCTCCCGACACCTCTATGGTGCTCTTGTCAAGGAGAAACTTTACCCCCCAGAGTTTGGAACATTTCATGACACTGGAGAAGTCTATATCCGGCCAGCAGATTTATTGGACAATGAACGGATGATGTTGAATTCTACAATCCGATTGCCAGGAATGAGCTATTTCCCAATCTCAATTTCTGTTTGTGAGAAATTCCAAATTGCCGCATTTCCTGAGCTGGATATTATATGAAGCGCTGGTTCCTGTGCTGCTATTTCCATGTCCTGCAGAATCACATCTGCTTCTCTGTGGTTTGGGAAGACGTCCCTTGTGTCTCACAATCATCCCTATGGTGCAAGTTCTCTGGGAACTGGATTTCTCTGGCTGCAGATCGGAGGTCACTGACTGGAGCCGTCTCCTCTGAGGTGCGAGATGCGGTTGGACAGATGAGGAGTTAATGGTTAAGTTATGGAAGCAAAAGGGTAAATTTTTGGAAATGATTGACTTTAAGAAGTGGTAATTTTTCTAAAAGCCTGTTTATCATTGACTGTGCGGGGTCGGAGGGATTACAGCCCGTAATATTTTAAAGGGGTTGTCTCACTACAGGGATTGCTGCTTTTTATGTTAAAGATCTTGCAAAAACAAGTCACTTTGCAATATGTGTCCATGAACAGTGTCCTACCCATTCCTAGATATCCCCTCTTGTATGGGCTGCATCAGCTCCTCAGGGCACTATAGCCCACAGACCTGTTTATCTCTCCGATAAAGGGTGCCAGCACTGGGGTTTCTATAGCTACAGGACCCGTTTGATCTCTCCTGATAGGCTGCTGGCACTGGTTGCTATAGCTACAGACCTGTTTGATCTTCCTGATAGGCTGCCCGCCCGGTTGCTATAAACTACAGACCTGGCTTCTACTGCAGCCTAGTAGAATCCAGTAAAAACGCCCCTGAATTCAAAATGAAACCAAGAAAACAGGACTGAGGTGAGATGAATCAGTGTAGTGAGACAACCCCTTTAACATTCATTTTATTATTATTACTATAATATATAAAAAGGTTGATATATTGCGTTGCCTTTAATGTACTGATCCTCAGACACATCATGTATGGGGCTTCAGAGCTGTAGTCATAATCTGCTGGTTGTTGTTGGAAAAAGTTGACAGGTTACTAATGATACAGGGGAGCAGGTAGATTTTCCTACACTAGACTGATCTAAAGTGTCTGTAAATGCAAAGAGGGTGTTTCACTGGATGCAAATAATCAAAGCAACCAGGGGATAGATATGGAGTCAGCAAGGCTTATTGGTAATTTCAACTCTGAAGTCTTTAGAATAGTGAGTGCAGCTCTGGAGTATAATACAGGATGTAACTCAGGATCAGTACAGGATAAGTAATGTATGTACAGTGACGGCACCAGCAGAATAGTGAGTGCAGCTCTGGAGGATAATACAGGGTGTAAAATCAGGGTTAGTACAGATAAGTAATGTATGTACCAGTGACTGCACCAGCGAATAGTGAGGCAGCTCTGGAGGATAATACAGGATTGTAACCTCAGGATCAGTCAGATAAGTAATGTATGTACCGTGACTGCACCAGCAGAATAGTGGGCAGCTATGGACGATAATACAGGATGTAACTCAGGAAAAGTACAGGATAAGTAATGTATTACAGTGACTGCACCAGCAAAATAGTGATGCAGCTCTGGAGTATAATACAGGAGTAACTCAGGATTAATGTAATGTATGTACCAGTGACTGCACCGGCAGAATAGTGAGCCCCTCTGGGGGGATAATACAGGATGTAACTCAGGATCAGTCAGGATAAGTAATGTATGTTCCCGGACTGCACCAGAAATAGGGGGCA
>JAODAL010048127.1:0-29281 GCA_025379985.1 Phyllomedusa bahiana | reverse complement strand
CTGTAAAGTGTACTCATTTGAGCTTTATCTCTGTAAGCCTATTTTTTCTGAAGCAATTCTTGGTTTATGCAGGGGATAAAGGAGGTATTGTAATTGATTTTTTAAGACTGCTCAGTTCAGTCAAGTGTGTTAGTACCTTTCGCTGTTTATTAAGGTTCTTCAATTTGAATATTTAAAGAATTGAGGAATTAGTTAATTTACATTGCTTGCATCTTATCTTTTGAATTTTGATGCCTCAGGAAAAAACATCACAACTTATTAATGTCTTATGGGATTCACAAAGTAGAAGGAAACGTCTGCTGTAAGATGGTGCAAAATAAATGTTTGGAGCTTGTTTCTTTAACCACTTACCGACATTTGACGTACCCATACGTCATGGTCGGAAAGGGGTTCCCGTTATTTGACCTATAGGTACGTCATGGAGATCTTGCAAGCTCACAAGCACAGCTTGAAAGATCGCGGCATGGGACCAACTGACCCGCATAGTAAAATTTAAATGCTGTAAAAATGAAGTCCAAAAAACAATGGTGGAACTGTGTTTTTTTTTCTCCTCATTTTCATGGCCCAATGCTAAAAGTCTATGAAACATATGTGAGCCCAAAATGCACAATACATCCCTAAATGAGATGCATGAGGGGTGTTGAATACAAAATAGGGCGACTTCTGCTACTTTGGGCGCTTTGCAAATGCAACATGGCACCCACCAAAATCTGCGTTCCAAAAAACAAATAGGACTCACTCCCTTGTATGCCTTGCCATGTCTCCAAACAGCAGTTTACACCCTCATGCTTTTTTCCGGGATTCCTTTTAAAAATTAAACATTTTCAGTTAAATTTACAGATTGTTGGAAAAAATATATATTTTTTCATTTTCAGAGCCTAACGCTAAATAAAAATTATGAAACACCTGTGATGCCAACCTACAGTAGACATATGGTATATGCTAGTTATAAACTATTTGGAGTGGAATCTGTCTTATACACAGAAATTGTAAAGGAACTGGGCAGTTTTTCAGCAGAGCCGTCCAAAAAACCACCAAAAAAGCGTCCGGCGGTTTATATAGACTTCAATAGTAAATTTTCTGTCCTGCTCTGTTGTTTTACAAAAAATGACCAGCAGCAAAAACAAGCAGAGAAAAGACATTCTGCAATGACTACAGAACATTTTTTTTTTTTATTAAAGTATATGGGATCTGTTTTCAGTCGTTTTTTCAGTGGTTTTAGAAATGAAAAATGCTGAAAAAACGACTGAAAATGTGTGGAGTGGAGACATAGCCTTACATTCCAGGAAAGAATAATGATGCCATCCAACATTACTTACAGCTCATTAGGGTAAAGGGTCTTCTATCAGTATATATATATATATGTGCCTATTCCAATCAAGACTAAAAAAAAAAAAATAAGTTATCAACTTTACATTGTGTATGTGAATATACAAAAGTATATACTTTCTTTAATACAAATCTGCGAAGCTGACCAGAGAATGTAGTAGTGCACTGACTATTAAAAGGTGAGTAGGTCACTTGAAAGAGGTAGACAAGTACTAGTCAAGTGTAACTCAAGAGGCTTGCATAAGAAGCAATTTTCTCCACATAGAAAAAGGGAGGCTATCTACTTTAGTGTCATGTTAATAAGGCCGCTGTGCATCCTCAGTGAATGTAAGGCCCTGTTCACATGACGGATTTGGCCACGGTTATGGCCGCGGGTTCCGACGCGGTTTCCGCGGCCAAAACCGCGGGAAAAATCGCGTCTAGTTTTATTAACATGGTTTCCTATGGGAAACCGCGTTAATATTCACACTCCGCGGGTTTGTCCGCGGCTCCCAGGGCCACGGCCAACCCGCGCGTGGGGAAGAACTCCCCTGTCAATTCCTGTCAGGTTCCCGCGGCCAAAACCTCCTTGATTCACGCCGCAAACTCGCGTCTCCCGACGCGGTTTTGCAGCGCGGGCGTTGGGCATGGCCTCGGCACAGGAGGGGCGTGGTTTGGGGCGCGGCGTACACCAAGGGTTTGCCCCCATCAAATTAATAGCAGGGGGAAAACCGCGGCGCGAGACCATGCACCACCCGCGCCGACACCCGTGGCGTTAGCCGCGGCAGCACCGCGCGGGGCTCGCGCCGCGGTTTGCCCCTGCTATTAATTTGCATGGGGGCAAACCCTCGGCGAAAACCCGCGCCCCAACCACGCCCTTCCTGCGCTGAGGCCATGCCAACCCGCCGCGCTGCAAATCTGCGTCCGCGGCCCAAAACTGTCGTGTGAACGAGGCCTAAGATATAAGAAGCTATATCTATGAATATTTAACAAATACACATAATAGTTTGTAAACACTGAAAATTTTTTCCAGTGAACAAGTAGAACTGTGAGGGTGTGTTTACACACTCATTTTTTGACTGGTATTTTGTCTTTTTTGGCACGTATAGGGGTACAGCATTTTCCCGCGGATTGGGAATCCAAGCCGACCCCATTCACACTCACATATTTATGTTCTGCCCAAAAACTGGGAGGAAGAATGAACATGTTCTAAGTTTTTCGTTACACTGGCGGTGTCAAAAAACGTCCGACGGAAAATCCATGCAGTGTGGACGGCTACCTAGATTTTCTATTTAAATCAATGTAAAAAGTTGACAGTCAGTTTACAGATTGTTTTCATATCTGAAAACCGTCTGTAAAACCGACTTAAAACCCAGCTGTGGGGACAAGCCTTAAGAGAACATGTGTAAACGTATGTCTCACTCAAACCTGAAAAGTCCAGGGGACTCAAAAGGCAGAAATTCAATGAGAAAGAAAAACAGCAATTCTTTATCTCTTAGAAGACACCAGCTTTAAAATTAGGCTAACTGCTATATTTAAAGTGAATATCTTGGTTTTAGTGGTCTACAATATCTCCACCCTGTTGCCAATGTCCTCAATTTAGTCTTTATATCCTGCAGCTCTTTTGTCACTATGGATAAAGTTTGTGCTATTGTGCACATAAAAAAGAGGCAGGAAATGGAACCCAGATCATTAGAACAACATGTGTAGCTGTAAGGTTCTCTTCCTCAGCATTAACCATAACCTCAGAAGTAGGCGCTCCCTGTAGGACACCATCATGGTTGTACTAATGGGAGAATCTACAAGTTTTTTCTTAGATCATCAGCCCTCTTGGTTAGTCAGACTGTGTCCATAATTTAGGGTTTGTAAGGTGTCACTGCCATATTCATTTGGATAAGTAGGTCACATTTAATATTACTGTGTGTATTGTGTAAATACTGTAGAGAACAAGACAGTTTCCTATTCTTATCCTTCTCCAACCAGAATAATTTCTGAAGGGAAAACACTTTTACTTTTAAGTTTCATAATATTTATGTAGTTAAGGAATAGTTTTGGATTATTTTTACTGCGTTTGGCAACAATTCTCTATCTTTGCTGCCTTTATTAATCTTTTACTCAGTGTATTACCTTCTTTATAATATTTTAATTCCTTGTCAATACCGTGTTTTGTTTTCATCATTTAGTTTTCCTATTTTTAACTTGTTCGTTCCCATATTACATCTGTCTTTCCAGGACCCATTTAAAATACTTTCAACCTGATCCCGAAAGAGCGACTTTTAGTGATGTTTGACTTTTTTCATGTTGAGTTTTTTTTTTCTGCAGATCAGTATGATTCTGATGATAATAAATTTACATGGTTTTCATTATGTTTTACGTCCCTTACTTTTTTTTTAAAATTCCTTTCCATCACCATTTTCTATGACTATTAGCTTCTTTGTTTAGCAATCAATGGACCCATATAAGGGTTTGTTTTTGTGCAGTCAAGTGTAGTTTTTATTGGTAAAATACTATATTTTTCAGACTATAAGACACACTGGGTCATAAGATGCACCTGGGTTTTAATGGAAGAAAATAGGAAAAAAAATTGAAGCAAATAATGTGTGCTGAAGTGTAGTTTTTTATTGATACCATTTTCAGATACATGCGACTTTTTGATCAAGTTTTATTTAAATTTTTTGGGGATATGAAATGACCAAAAAACACAATTTTGGTGTTTGGAAATTTTTCTTTGGGATCAATGATGTTATATTTTAATAGATTGGATTAACTGGATTCATTGATCAGATATATATTTAGCAAGGCAACAGTGCTTCCTACTGAGACACCATACTGGCCTCCTTGTTAATAAAAGTACATGTGACTGGATCCATTTTTACAACATAAATGAAAACATTGATAGACATTTACTATGGCAATGGTGCCAGAATTTTGTTCATACACAACATTACAATTATGTGTTTCAGATAGTTTCAGACACCCTGACACATGAGAAAAGGTATGCGCCAAAATCTTGGCACAATTTATTCTTGAAAATAAGCCAGTTAATAAATGGTATAAAGTTTGACATTTTTATTATTATTACTAAAGTGATGCCCATTAAAGAAAAAAAATAACAATAATTTATTATACTCACCTCTCCCATCACCTCCGTTCCAATGCTGCACTGTCCTCACGCATCGTCACTCATCTGTTTACTTCTTTCTTCTTCTGAACTGGGATGTCATCACTGATTCCATCATTTGAGTGGCTTCACTCTCATTGGTTTCTTTTCTTCTTTTATTCTAAACGGGATGCCATAAAGGTCATCCTCTTTTCACTGTTTGCGGTTCAGACAGCTCACTCACGATGTAAACAGACAGTGGCATTTGACTGCGTCAGAAGCTGTTTGGCATGCCCTTTTTGTAGTAAAGGAAAAGAAAAAAACGAAGCCCATTGACAGGATACGGGGCTGTGAATGGGGTTTGTAGGATTGATAAGTATATATTTTTTTTCTTTAATTGGCAACAGTATGGTAATAATTAAAAATTTTTGGTCATTTGAATTTTCCTAGGAAAACCTTTTTTTAATTTCTCCCCTGTAAATCCATTTTAGCAAAATTTTAGTAAACATGTAGTTTGGGGGTTTTATTACACCCCATTTCACTAAGCTGCGCCCTTTTTTTATTTATTTTTAATTGGCAACCTCTGGGTACAACAGTTTGAATGAAGCAATTATTTAAGCAAACAATCCACAATGTAAAATTTTTTTTAGCTAAATACTATTTAAAATAAACTACAGCATCAAGTTCTGGGGGGAGAAAAACTTGGAAATCGCTTTTTAGAAAGTTGGGGCTTCTTGTAGCCTCCCAAAACAGCATGCAATGTCAATCAGCGCCTCTGGCCCAATAAATAACTAAAAAGGGGCTGGACTCGCGGAAAAGGGATGTCATCTACCCGCTGTACAAAGCTTGGTGCGTCTCCTTAAATATGCAATCAGTTCTGGGCCCCGTTTATAAAAATTAATGGAGTAGAGGGGTACAAAGACGACAACAAAACTTATAAGGGAAGGAGCATCCAGGTTTGGGGAAAGGGGTTTAGTAGAATTTTTTAACTTATTCGGGGGGGGACAAAAAATTATATAAATAAAAAAATTTTGGTCCCTACAAAAAGTAGGGGAAAAATTATTTAAAAGTAACCCCCTAAAAAAGAAAAAGGGGGGACATTCCCTTGACAAAGGAAAAAAAGGATTCAATTTCCAAGGAAAAAGACGTTCTTCACTGAAAGGGATGTGAATCTGTGGAATACCCTGCCTGAGGGGCTGGTCACAGCAGGAACTGTAGGAGATTTCGAAAAGGGGCTTAGATCCACCGGAACAAATAATTTAAGCGTTGGGTAGCTATTTAAAATTTGGGTTTTTGGGCTGGTGGAGGCTCTGGGTCAGAGATATTGCCCCTTTACGGGAGCGATTGGGGTTTTTTTCCTTGGGGTTTTCCTGGCATTAACCAGTGGGGGGTTGGGCTTAAAGCCCTTGCTTCCCCCTCCCCCCAATTTTCCCCCCCCTTGGTTAAACCCGATGGAATGTTCTTCTTTCAACCGTCTAATATGAAACTATGTAACTATGTAAATCACTTTATAAATTGCCCTCTTACAGTTTCGAAAAGCTTGCTGTAAATAGACTCTGTGTAGATCTTTTCAAAACACACTAACCTTTAACTGCCTACTAGCTATCATCCACCCATCCCTTTTGTTTCCCCTTTTTCCTTTTTAATCTTCAAAATTTTAAATTTCTTCCTCAATCTTGTTAATGAGACTTCTGGCATTGGTTTACGTGCACTTTGCTTATCTCTATACTCCTATCTATATTAACTATTTTAATGCTTCTTTTGTCAAATGTTTCAATCTTTCAAAGCTTATTCAGTCCAATAGTTGCACTTTACTATGTGATGGTAACATTCACAATATTACTAAGAAATACGTGCCACCAGATTTATGCGGCTGCTGTTTACTTTTACAGCCTACATGGAATAATTGAATTTGACCAAGTTAAACATGTACATTTTATATTTTGCATGTATTTGACCAACTAAAATTCTCCATTCAAAGTTAAAGAATTCTTGATGACATCCACTTATTCTTACAATAATATAAAACAATCAACCGTAACATTAAAGGGATTGTCTCACCTCAAAGTTTCATAAGATGCTCTGTCGCTATCTGGTCAAGTTGTCACGTCAAGGGGGGTACAGTGAGCCCTAACTGGAACCCAGCACACTGTCCCTGCCTACTTGACGTGCTGCCCCAGGGGAGCAGACACCCAACTGGGCGACAGTTTTCCCCGCCGCAAAGTGCTGGGGTTTTAGGAGGGAAAAAAAGTTAGACACCCGGGTCAATACCAATTCAGAAACGTCAACCCACAAATCAGAACCAAAGAGAAACTGTAAACAAGCCAGGTTCAAAAGTCAAACGGGAGCAAGGTACAAAGTAAGCACAAGACAGGGTCAGGAAAAAAGCCGAGGTCAGGTTCACATGTAAGCAAACAAATGAACAAAGCACAAGTAAAGGCAGCCAGGAAATATCGCAGGCGCTGCACTCAGCCTGCAGGGAGTTTAAATGTGATTAAGGGATACCGCCCCTGTAGCTGATTGGAGCGGCCTCCGGGTCCTCCCATTGGCTGGTGTGACACGCCCCCTGCCCGGAGTGGCTGGGCCTCTATAACTCACACAGCTTCCAGCAGAATGTGTATCAGGGTGGGCTCACAATTCAGCTGCTGCAGACTGTTGCTCCTGCACCATACTCAGAAGCATCAACCTCGACGACAAAGGGTTTAGTATAATCTGCTTGAATCAACACAGGAGCAGATACAAAACACTGCTTACGTTTCTCAAACACCTCTATGGCCTCAGGTTGCCAATTATTGAACTTCACCCCATTCTTAGTCATGTCAGTCAACGACTGAACTAGGACAGAAAAATTACGAATACATTTACGATAATAATTTGCAAACCCTAGGAATCGCTGTAGGGCTTTCAGGGACAAAGGGCGGACCCAGTCAACAATAGCTTGAATTTTACAGGGGTCCATACAAAACTATTTAGGAGTCAGGATATACCCAAGAAACGGTACGTCCTGCACCCCGAAAACACATTTTTCAAGCTTGACAAACAAACTATTCTCCTTCAGGATATGCAATACCTGTTGTACGTGTTTAACGTGAGACAGCCAATCTTTCGAATAGATCAAAATGTCATCCAGGTAAACAACCATACAACAACCAATGAGTTCCTGGAAAATATCATTCACCAAGTTCTGGAAAACCGCGGGAGCATTACACAACCCAAATGGCATAACCAGATATTCAAAATGACCCTCAGGAGTATTAAACGCGGTTTTCCACTCATCCCCTTCTCGGATACGGATGAGGTTATAGGCCCCTCTCAGATCCAACTTGGAAAACCACTTCACTCCTTGTATTTGATTGCAGGTCTGGAATCAAAGGTAAAGGGTATTGGTTTTTTACAGTTATCTTATTCAGTTCACAGTAATTAATGCATGGATGGAGGCCTCTATCCTTTTTTCCCACAAAGAAAAACCCTGTACCCATAGGGGACACAGAAGGTCGGGTATGCCCTTTCTGTAAGCTTTCTGCAATATAATGAATAATGGCTAGTCATTCAGGACCTTAAAGATTATATATCCTCCCTTTGGGAAACTACACTCCGAGCAATTGATCAATGGCACAGTCGTAAGATTTATGAGGGGGCAGTATCTCCGACTGTTTCTGAGAAAATACTTCAGCAAAGTCACGAATAAACACAGGAGTCTGCTCCACCTCAGTATTGCCCAGTATGGTAGGGAGACATCTATCAAAACACTATCGTCTGCACTTGATTAATTCTCCTAAATTCCAGTCAAACACCGGGTTGTGTTTCTGAAGCCAGGGCAGCCCTAAAACCACATCAGCGGGCAGCCCCTCCATGATAAATAGAATACACTTTTCAGTATGTATGGATTCTACCACCATCTCCAGCTCAGGAGTACAATGTTGGATTGTGCCCTGAGCTAGTGGAGGGGAGTCAATATCCACAACCCGCAGAGAATCAGATAGCGGTCTCCAAGGTAGGCCTAGATGTTTGACGGAGGACACATCAACAAAAATAGAAGCTGATCCAGAATCCACAAATGCATTCCCAGAACCAGACAGCGACAAGTATGAAATCTTAACTGGGAGCAGCAACTTTTGGGATACAATAGGAAATACCTGCTCGCCTTGGTGACCCTCCTGCAAATCAACTAGGCGCTGGAGTTTTCCGACCCGGTCTTCCTCTTGGAGCACTCCCGGACGACGTGTCCATCTTTGCCACAGTAAAAGCATAATCCCTGGATACGACAAGAAGTCCTACGGTCCCTAGCAGCAGTTGCAGAAGAAGCCCCCACTTGCATTTGCCTCTCTGGGTTTATATCGGGAACCGTGGGTGTAGTGCTGACCATGGAGTGGACCACTCAAGTGGTAGCCTTCTCCCGACGTCTCTCCCTAAAACGCCTGTCCAGATGAATGGCTAGTGCCGTAGCCTCATCTAAAGTACCAGGCGTAGTGTAAGCCACTAATAAATACTTCACATGGTCAGCTAACCCTAATCTAAATGGGCATCTAAGAGCTGGGTCGTTCAACCCAGACGGAACACACCAGCGCTGAAATTTGGAGCAATACTCCTCCACAGTCTTTTTACCCTGGCTCAAGGTGGCCATCTGAGTCTCGGCCATGACCTCCCTATCAGGGACATCAAAAAGTACGCCTAAAGAGGCAAAGAACCTGTCCACAGAAGACAGTTCTGGCGAATCAGGTGGTAAAGAGAATGCCCACTCCTGGGTGGAACCCTGAAGAAGGGACATAACAATTCCCACTCTTTGCTCCTCATTGCCCGAGGTACGTGGCGGAGCCTAAAATAAGGGCGACATCCCTCTCTAAATGCCAAAAGGGCCTTTCTGTTGCCTGAGAACCTTTCAGGCAACTGAATAGGAGGTTCCCCAGGAGGGGAAGGTAGTAGAGGGACACTTGGACTTGGGGAAGTCTACTACTGTTGTACCCTCAGCGCCAGATCCTGGACTAGCTGGGTAAGCCACTACATCTGCTCTACCAGAGCTGTCATGGGGTTCATAGTTTCTGGAGAGCAGTAACGTTTCGGCCTGCGATAATACCAAACCAGAAACGTCAAGCCACAAATAGGAACCAAAGAGGAACTGTAAACAAGCCGGGCTCAAAAGCCAAACGGCAGGAAGGTAGAAAATAAGAGCGCAAGACAGAGTCAGGAAAAAAGCCGAGGTCAGGTACACAGGTAAGCAAACAAATGAACAAAGCACAATTAAAGGCAGCAAGGAAATATCACCAGCGCTGCACTCAGCCTGCAGGGAGTTTAAATGTGCTTCCCGGACACCGCCCCTGTAGTGGATTGGAGCGTCCTCCGGGTCCTCCCATAGGCTGGTGCGACATGTCCCCTGTCCGGAGTGGCTGGGCCTCTGTCACACACACAACATCCAGCAGAATGTGTATCGGGGTGGGGTCGCAATTCAGCTGCTGCAGACTGTTGCTCCCTGCAGGCTGAGCGCAGCCTAGCCCTGACACAAGCTGTCTGTAATTAGCATATGAGCTCTGTGTATTCATTCAGTGTGTTCAACTCCATGTATTCATACCTCTGCTAATTAGTCTAGATTAGCTCAGAAGCTTTTCTGAAACTGCTCAGGAGATTTATCTAAAGCAAACAGTACTAATTACTGTTTTTTGTCTGAAATATCAGATCACATGCTCTCACTCTGGCTGTGTGATGACATGACGTCACTCCCTGCTATCAGATAGAACAAACAGCACGGGGAGAGCAAATAAACAGGTCAGTCACTTGGAGAACCAAATACAGCCAGGAAGGTGATAAAATCACTTGTAGCTCCTTAACAAAAAAAAGATGAACAAAGCAATATATTTGGAAAATGTCTTCATTTAGTGCTCCCTACATTTTTAGCTATTCTTTGTAGCAAGACAACCCCTTTAAATCTGATTATTAAATTGATTATTTTGTGACAAAATATGACATATGTTTAATTTTCAGCCTATACTTTAACCCCTTAAGGACCAGGCGTTTTTTTTTTTTGGTGACACGTTCGTTTTTCCCTCCTCGCCTTCTGAAAGCCATAACTTTTTTTATTTTTCCACCTACATAAACATATGAGGGCTTTTATTTTGCGGGACAAGATGTACTTTCTAATGGTGTTATTCACTATACTATGGAATATACTGGGAAACCGCAAATAAATTCCAAATGGGACAAATTGTGAAAAAAAAATTATTTTTGCCATGTTTGCGGGGGTTTTGCTTTTACGGCGTTCAATCTTAGGTAAATATAATGTTTTATCTGTATTCTACAGGTTGTTACGCATCCGGCAATACCAAACATGTAGGGTTTCCATTATGTTTTGGTACTGTAAAAAATTCCAAACATTTTCTATTTTTGAAATTTGCGCCACGACGCCATTTTGTGCGACCAATAACTTTTTTGTACTAACACCTACGGACGTCAGTGAGGGGCATTTTTTGCAGGCTGAAGTGTACTTTTTATCGCTAGCAGATTGAAATGCATGCAACTTTTTTGATCATTTTTATTCCATTTTTTGAGTGACGTAAAATGACCAAAAAACGCACTTTTGGCGTTTGGAATTTTTTTTCTTCTACGGTGTTCAGCGTACGGGATAAATGATGTTATATTTTTATAGATCGGACTTTTTCGGACGCGGCGATACCAAATATGTGTAACTTTTTTATTATTTTAATGATTTTATTTGTAAAATGGGGAAAGGGGGGTTATTTGAACTCTTAATACTTTTAATACTTTTTTTTTGTACTTTAAAACTTTATTTTTTTTTATTTTTTTACTGTAACATTGAGGCCACCTATTGTACTTGACCACTAAGTGGCGCGATTGTTAATACAACCTAATGTATTGCATAGGCAATGCATTAGGGCAGCGATTCTCAACCTGAGGGTCGCGACCCCGGTGGGGGTCGAACGACCAAAACACAGGGGTCACCGGCCGGAGAGCTGCGGGGGGCGCCATCAGGACAGAGAGCTGGGTGCTGCGGACTTGCGGAGGAGCGCTGTGGGCGCCGCACTATGCAAGCAGCTGCAGGGAGGAGGCGCAGCGGCGGCGCCGTTTGAATTACTGAGGGGAGGGGGAGCAGTGGGCGCCGTTACTCGCAGCATTGGTGGCTCAGTGAGCTGCCTCTGTGAGCGCCGCTGCAGCGAGTACGGACTTACGTCCCGCCGGTCCTTGTGGGCAGTGCGTGCAGGACGCTGAAAGCGTGCTGCATCACGTGCCCACAATACGTACCCAGCATCAGGAACAGCCCTGCCGTACTCAGAGCAGCGAAAACGCTGCTCCTGACTGCAAGGTAATTTAGTGTAACACACACACACACACACACACACACACACATCCATAGCATCATATAATGTCTGTATATGGCACAAGTAATATATTATTAACCTGTTACTTGTACCACACACAGCCATTACATGATATACACAGGGGGGCTGTGACTGGCACATGTGGGGTCACATATGTAACCCCTCATGTGCCAATCACAGCTTCCCCCCTTCACCCCCCACCCCCCCTGGACAAGGTTATATCTATGTAACGGCTCTGAG
Organism: Phyllomedusa bahiana; assembly: GCA_025379985.1. Classification (NCBI taxonomy): domain Eukaryota; kingdom Metazoa; phylum Chordata; class Amphibia; order Anura; family Hylidae; genus Phyllomedusa; species Phyllomedusa bahiana. The sequence continues at coordinate 17,305 of JAODAL010048127.1, read as the reverse complement.
TGGTACCTTTATATGTATGTGACATGTAGAGGTACCGCTCAGAGGCGTCACACATACGTAACCCTCCATGTACCACTCACAGTCCCCTGTATAAGGTTACATCTATGTAACGGTTCTGAGCGATACCTTTATATGTATGTGACATGTAGAGGTACCGCTCAGAGGCGTCACACATATGTAACCCCTCATGTAGCAAAATTACAGTTTTGAAGTAGCCATCAAAATTATTTTTTGGTTTGGGGTCACCGCAACATGAGGAACCATATTGCGGGGGTCACGGCATTAGAAAGGTTGAGAACCACTGCATTAGGGTGTACAAAGATGGCGGTTTCCCCACTTCCTGTCTGCGGACGGAAGTGGGGCAAACCGGCCAGAGTAAGTGACGGGAGCCTTCACAGGGCTCCCCACCACCATGCCCGGTCATCAGATCGGCGCAGCATAGCTGATGCCGATGACCGTAACGATCGGTGCGCGGCACCGATCGGCGTTAATTCAGATGCCGCGGCCATCTTTACCACGGTGTCTGATAGGTTAAACAGCGCCAACGGGAGCCACCCACCGGTGCTGTTACTGCCGGGTGTTATCGGCGATTTGCCGCGAACACCCCGCGGCTGTGCGGGGGGGTTGGGGAGCGATCCCCCTGCAAAGCCCCTTAGCGGCCCTGGGACATACTCATACGCCCAAGGTCGTTAAGGGGTTAAAGAAGGCTCTAGGCAGGAATGAATACAAAGTATACAAAGACCAATTTTACTGCCATATAGTGACCAAATAGTGGTAGATACCAGTGTATACAGACTCTGCAGACATATAAGTGATTACAGTGCAGTTACATTTTGTGACTCACAGGTGATGTTTCTCTGACGAGTAGTTGACTTTCTCTTTTGTTCTGCACCCGGTCTGGACCGCCATGGTGACTTCTCCCAGCCACCACTCATCCCTGCAGATTTAGACACAAATATCTTACAATCCTCACTTTTCCAGTACCTCACTCCATGTCCCCCACCTCTGTACAAAGTTCCAAGAGGTGGCAAAGCGGGTACAAACCATAACTTAGAGGCCCAGTCTCTTAGAGGGAGGAGGAACAGAGAATTCACCCCGTGGAGATTGTGTTACAGCTAAGTCCTGTACTCCTCAGAATCATGTTACCAGGTAGACCCCCATTAGATAGGTTGCAAGACCCTAGGTAGGTTGGTAGGCTCCAGGTAGGTAGGTAGGCAGTAGTTTATGAGGGTTATAGGGGGCCATATAGGTAGGTAAGCAGGGTTTAGGTGCATTATAGGGGGCCATATAGCTAGGAAGACAGTGTTACAGTATGCATATAGGGGCCATATATATTAATAGACAGGAAGGGTTATAGGATGCATATAGGGGCCATATATATATGTACGCAGGCAGGGTTATAGGAGGCATATAGGGGCCATATATATAGGTAGGCAGAGTTATAGGGGGCCATATATATAGATAGACACTCAGTGTTATACTAACCATATATATATATATATATATATATATATATATATTATATATATATATATATATATAATATATATATATATTATATATATATAATATATAGTGCTGGCAAAATTATAGGGCATATAGGAGCCATATATATAGATAGGCAGGGTTATTGGAGGCATATAGGCGCCATATATGTGGGTAGGCAGGCAGGGTTATAGGAGGCATATCGAGGCCATATATATAGGTAGGCAGGCCGGCAGGGATATAGGGGTCATATAAACCAGAATACCTAAGCCGTAGTAACGAGCCAAATCCCATCTAATCATAAAAGCACTTTCATATTCATATTTTCTTTTAACCATTTCGGTGCTATGGAGCCTAATTTAAAAATCCATGCTGTCTCTCTTTGGAGTAAAAGTGTAATCAATAATGCTGGGTCAATAACATTTATCTCTTCTAAGGGTGCGTTTACACAGGGCGTTTTTGGTGCATTTTTGATGCATTTTTTAAATCCCTTTTTTTTGTGCAGGAAAAAACCCCGAAAATTAAATTTCTGTAAAATTTGTGCAAAAATAAAACGGCAGACATACGGAAAAAATCACTGAAAAAAATTAAAATTTTTAAAACCGTGTTTTTTTACCTCAAATTTTGCAGAAAAAATATACAGAAATTAATTCCGTCCCTTCCTGAAAAAAAAAACCCATCAAAAAACGAAAAAAAAAAACCCCAACTGTGTGAAAGCCCCCCTAAAAACACCCACCAAAATTTTTGAAACATTACATTTTCGCTTCTTTTTTTGTTTTTTTCCTGACCCCTTGAGATGATGGGAGGTGCAATTTTTTAAACTAGTTTTAAAAATATGTACACATGAAATTATAAATTCCCACATCTTTCATTGGGATTCAGAATTTTTAAACCCCCCCATTTAAAAAATATGAAAAACAAAAAAAGGTTCCTTACCTGAAATTTGTAAACAAGTTATATTTTTTTTGGTCCCCCCATTTGGCCCAAAGTAAAAAAGGGACAAACGAGTAAAAAAAAAAGGACTTGCTTAAAAAAGTTTTTTCATCAGTACAAAATACAAACAGAAGGCTGAAATTATGACACCTTCCCAGACTGATGTAGCAGCGGCTTTAACTTTAAAAAGAGATAATGCTGAACTGTTGTGCAGCGTTTTTATGAAACAAGACATAATGTTACAGAATTGCGGTGGTGAATCTTAAAAAGACAAAAATTTTTTACGGGCCCCATTTTTAAATTTACTACATTTTTTTACCCCCAAAGGGAGACAGCAGGGGATTTTACTTTAGGCTCCTTAGCACTAAAGGGGTTTAAAATTTAAAAATTGAATTTGAAAGTGTTTCAGGGATTTATATCTTTTAATGGGAAATTAGGTCTTTTACAAAGGTTTTAGGTATTTTTGGTTTTTAAAATTTTGGGTATAGTTTTTTTTTTTTTTTACTATGCTTGGGGTTTTTTTTTGTACTGGGTCTGAAAAAGGGGGCCATATATATAGAAGGCGACAGGGTTATGGGGCCCCTTTTTTTAAAAAAGATAAGCAAGCAGGTTTATAGGGGCCAAATAGACAGGCAAGGTTTTTGGGGGGAAAAATTTTTAAGTAGGAAAGGCAAGGTTTATGGGGGGCATATAGGTAGGCGGGCTTGGGGGGGGTTTATAGGGGCCCCAAAAAGTGTTACAAAAAGAAAGAAAAAAACCCTTACTTCCCTCTTTTCCAGCCCCGTGTTTGGGGGAACCGGGGCCACCCGGGGACGGGTCACCCTTTGGGCCCAGGCGCGGGTGGTGGGGATAAAGGACATCCACCCCCTTTCCACGTCCCCACTGGGGGTCCCGGTGTGTTAACCCTACCAGGGGGGGTGGCACTCCCGCTTGCTAAAAAAGGGGACGGGTTCTAAACCCTTGGCCCCCTAAAAGGGCTCGGAAAAAACAGGGCCCTTTGGGCGTTCAGAGGGGGAAAGCCCCTTTGCTTTTTCCTCACTGGCAGTGAACTGTTAAATTCATTCCCGGGGCCCCCCCCGGGAGTTTAATTAAATGGGATGGGCAAAAAAATAGCAGCTGCCATGGGGGGGTGGGGGCCCCCCTTGGGTTTCCCGATCCTTTTGTCCATTTGGGCTTGTCTGTCCCCTTGGTATTTTCCCCCCCGGGTTCTGGGTTTTGAGCTGAAAATGTTAATATGTCTAGACTCTCATTACATTTTTCTGATCTAATACCCCAAGTATTTTGCGGGAAAGAATGCCCTTTTTTTGTACAGAATACATTTCTCACCTTTTGAAAAGCATACAAAAGGGTTTGTCCCAGGGGATTACTCTATTTTGCAAAATTTCCCAAGGGGTTTGCCCCTATGAGTATCAAAATGAATACCATCTTTTAAAATTTGTGAATCTAACCTTTCTCTAAATTTAATTATTTTCAGTGACCATTTTGGGATATGCTTTCTTAAACAGAAGGTACCAACATTTTTTTTCTATGTGGGGTTATATTTAAATTTAAATTTAAACCTTTTTAACAGAATCATAATACCAAATTAGCATCAGACAAAAGTGTGAGCCAAACAATCTTTATTTAAAATAAAAAAGGTTTCCATTACTTTGAATTTACTTAAAATTAAAAAAATTAAAGAGGGACCCCCCAAATTAAACCTGGGCAAGGTTACAACCATGGTAAAGAAAACTGAGGGCAAAAAACCCCCCCCTCACCCCCATATTGGAAAAATTTTATGCACTTTAATGACAATTTTAAAAATTTAACCCCAAAAATTTGAAAAAAAAAAGCAGCACCACAAATATAAAAAATAGTGATTTTAATCTCCCAAGTCAGCACATACAGCTACAGTATGTTTCAGCTCTTGCATAGAGCAGTTTTCAAGCTGAACATAAGTTTCTGTTCCTCTGCAAGATAAATTGAGAAAAATATCAAAATATAATGGAAAAAATTATTATACGCAAAGAAAATACAAAAAGGTATTAAGGCAAAAAGATAACTGAATAAATATTGATACAGTGAGCCTAAAGAAGGTAGGCAGTGGACCCCATGCATATTGCTGAAAAAGCTCTGACTTCCTCATTTATGTAATATATTTTTTCACTATACTGTATCTTGACATTATTGTCATACAGTGCATTATTTACTGTATGGGTAAGGAAAGAATCTTGACTCCGAGTCCTTATTATGGTTGTACCTTGATCAGTTAAATTGGGATTTTTTAAGTGTTTTTAATCATATTTGTTTGGCTAACACTTTTGTCTGACACCATATTCTTTTCCTTTAAAGCATTCGCATGTATTTGGGTGTGGCTATGTTGCCTTTAGCTGTGCCTGTCCTTAGTTTGTTTCTGGTACCAATTATGTTTAACTTTTTTTTTTTTTCAATTTGTAAATTGGCAAAAGCTGAGTCTTTAGAGCTTTTAACATTTTATTTACTTTTTTATTTTTTTTTACTTTTGACCAGTACATGAAATGTTGGTAAGGGGTTAATGTGTTAAATAGAAGTCAAGGTATCCATTATAAAATAGTACTTGGAGTTTGTATAATTCTATTAGTTGTAAGATAAGTGTGCGCGTTCAGGTAAGTAAAATCCTAATATACTTAGGCCGTTTTCACACGGCTTATTCCCGAAGGATTTGTGAGCCGTATTGAGCTCACAAATCCGCCGTGAATAAGGGGCGGGACGGGGGCGGAGCGTACGCGCCGTAAATAATGTGCATGTCACTTTCTCCCCCCGCGGCGGATTCGCCTACCGGGGAGGAGCGACGGAATCCACTGTTCTCTATGAGAGCAGTGGATTACCGTTATGACAGGGACGGATTGGCGCCGTACTGAAGCGCAAATCCGGCGCGCAGTACGGCGCCAATCCGCGGCAAAATAAGCCGTTTGAATGAGGCCTTAGTGTTAATAAGCGACCATACTTATACAGACCTAATACAAAAATCACAATACACAGTAACAAACTATACAACTTTAAAAACCAGACTACCTAAGCCGTAGTAACGAGCCAAATCCCATCTAATCATAAAAGCACTTTCATATTCATATTTTCTTTTAACCCTTTCGGTGCTATGGAGCCTAATTTAAAAATCCATGCTGTCTCTCTTTGGAGTAAAAGTGTAGTCAATAATGCTGGGTCAATAACATTTATCTCTTCTAAGGCCGTGTTCACACAGCTTATTCAAGACGGAATTGCGAGCCGGATTGCGCTCGCAATTCCGTCTTGAATAAGGGGCGGGGGTGGGGCGGGGGCGCGGCCCGCCGGCCCCATAGACTTCCATTATCCACGGCGCGTATTGCTCCTGGATAATGTGCATGTCAGTATCCGCCGGGCGGGGAGGAGCGACGGAATCCACTGTTCTCTATGAGAACGGTGGATCACCGTAATTACTGCGACGGATTGGCGCCGTACTGCAGCGCAAATCCGGCACGCAGCACGGCGCCAATCTGCGCCAAAATAAGCCATGTGAACGGCCCCTAAGGGTGCTTTCACACAATGCGTTTTTGATGCGGTTTTTTTATGCATTTTTAGTGCAGCAAAATTTGCGGCAAAAAGCATGGTAAAATCGTGATTTTTACCACGACATTTGCCGCAATTTCTGTGCAGCAATGTACAGCATTAGGGTGCTTTTACACAGTGCGTTTTTGATGCATTTTTCTGATACGTTTTTTCTGCATAAAGCACAGCAATTAATGCTGTACATTGCTGCACAAAAAATGGCTGAAATCGCTGCAAAAATCACTGTAAATATTTGAATTTTACCACGATTTTTACCACAAATTTTGCCGCGATTTTTGTGCAGCAATGAACAGCATTAAAATATGAATATGAAAGTGTTTCTATGAATTATATCTTTCTATGAGCATTAGGTTTGTTACTAAGGCTTAGGCAGGTTGATTTTTACATTTGTATAGTTTGGTACTATGTATTGCAGTTTTTGTACTAAGTCTGAATAAGGATGATAGTTTATTAACCCTAAGTATATAAGGATATTACTTACCTGAACACACACACTTGAGAAAGAAGGTCTGCCCTCCTAAATGTCGCGCACAGGTATGTGGACTGTGGCCTATTCTGTGGCTGTCTCTTACTATCCGCACGGATTAAATTAATCAGCATGTATTTGGACATTTCTACACTAAAGAAACACCACAAACTTTTCCTAATGGTTACCACAAGTACCCTTTAATGATATCCAAAAGGTCTGTTGACCTTCTGTAGGGCTAGGTACTACCGCTGTCTTAAAATACATTCAAGCTTTATTGAATACAAAATTTAAAATCAAATACAAAGAACAGAGATGAAAGATACCTACAAATAGCCAGCAATGACCATCAAATGTAAACAGGGGGTGCTAGGATACACTCCACTATATATATATATATATATATATATATATATATATATATATATATATATATATATATACCCATTAATTAAATTCTGTGTAGCTGCAAGCTCATCCGGCACATGCACAGCATTCGAGAGGTACGGCAGCTGCCACCCCACTTCCAGCACTCCAGCACAAGTGCGCATGACCAGAAGCAAAGTGCCCCCAGACATACGCACACAGACGCCAGAGAGAGAGCAGACATCCTACACCCATGTTGCGGATGCGCACTACTCACATAGAACTGTGAATGACCGGTGAAACATTACATAGTCAGGCGCATCCAATTTTGCACAGGAAATAGTATCAATCGCATAAGATTGTACATAACCACAAAACCATCTCATGGTCAAGCGCATATCATTTCACACGTAGATAATACAAAAAACTTGTATAAGGTGGAAGACCGCTTCCAAGTATCGATATATTTTGCATAATGCCAACAGAGCCATAAATCCTATAGTGACAAGAATCCTATCCTATCCAATCTTTTGCTCTCTTGTGCTCTTTTGGTATTTACCCTTTAATGATATCTGTTTTATTTTTACTATAATGAAATTAAAGTTATCCATATCAGATCTCCAGTCTGCTAGGGTTATTATAAGAAATATATCAAATCAAAATCAAGTTATTTTACATATATTATACTCCCCTGGAAGATACGACGAGGACACCAATGATAATGATGCTTGGATAACGTTAAGATGTATAATTAACAAAGTGTTATGGCTGTTGGTCTCCATCACACATCATTTTTAACTTGCAACATTTATTTTTGTGGGAGGGACTTAGTTATGGACCCATCCCCTGACAGGTAGTCCAAGGTTATTTATATACATCTGACTAAATTACTGTCCTGAAGAAAGCAGTCATTCTAGTATAAAATTTTGCAAATATTTAGTTATATTAAAAACAGGAAGAATAAAACGTTTACAATGTAAAAGTAGTAAACACCTATAAACAAGTGATGACTGATTTTTTTTTTTTTTTTTTACCATACCAGGTGAAACCTTTCATATTGTTATTATTTTCTACAGATTTTTTCTAAGCCCTGTAAATAAAAATAAAAAAATGTTATTGAATATGCAAGAACATAGTATAAAAGTGATAGAGATTCAAGGTTATGCGGCATATTTAAATGCACATATATAGAAAGAAACAGACTAGATTAGATAGATAGGTAGACAGATAAAAGTATAAGAAAATGCATTATTAAATTTAAAACAGAAAAATGATTCACACCCCAAAATCCAATAAAAAAAGTTGTAAGACTACGACAATGAAAATGAAAAAATTGTCACTGTCAGTTGTAAAGCTGGAACATTTTCTATTACATAGAGAGATAGATAAATAGAGACAGATAGATAGATAGATAGATAGATAGATAGACACTGCCTGTTACATAAATCTGTTGCAGTAAAACTATTAATCTGCTTATACATGTTTCTGGAAAATGTTAACAAAACATGATGGACATCATTGCTGTATGAAACACAGTTTAATGAAAGAGACTATTATATGTTAACACTTTGCACCATTTAGAATCTCAATGTGCAATATGCCACTGATGCATTTTTTTCCTATAATTTAACCCTTTCCAGCTCAGGACCATAGGTTACTCATCATCCTTGATTTGTAACCCTGTTCAAAGCCCGTTACCATAACCTTAAACTTCAGAGTGCTCTATGCAGAGTCCAACAGGATCAGTGGATCTGGTCGGATATTCCAAGAGACAAGTAAAATGAGGTCAAGAGCTTGTTGGGTGAGTTTAGATCTTAAAATCCTTCTTGATTTGTCAGTGAGCCTGGAAAGGGTTAAATCTGCATGCTTCAGTAATTTACATGTTAAAAAAATTATACAAATTTTATAAAAAGTTAAACCGTGATTATAAATGTACATATTAATTTATGTATAATAGGTTTTGAGTACAATATATTTTTTATATTGTGATATATATTTTTTTTATTTTTTGTGTCATTATCTGCATAAAATATAGTATTTTTCACACTGGCCATTGAACTAACCTATCAGTTTTTCATCTACAATCTGATGTCATTGTAGGCAGGATTGAAAAAAAAGGTAACTTTTTTTAAATAAAGCTTGAGGCAGAGATCACAGGATCTTTACAGTAATAATGAGTGTTGGAAATACCTAATTTCCTTCTCCACCCTCCTTCCTCTTATTGCACAGCAAAAATTGGAAATGTCATACAGCACGCCAACAACAATCTCCCAAAGACATAAATGAGTTAGGACTGCATTATGACTGATGTTCCTTGTGTTCATTTATCAAATATTATATAAAACTGAAAATTATTTCTTTTTTACTCTTTTTTAAGCTGATATCTACAGGCATAGACAATATGAAGAATGTTGATTCCTGTTTTTGCCTTTTACTGTGCCATGTTTAGAGCTAAAAACATAACTTTGAAGAAGCTTTCTTTTTAAGTGCATTTTCCATGGGTTTAGACATATGGGGTATATGTTTAGAAAACATATGAACTTTATAAATGGAGGATATTTATCATTAGCTCATTAGACTAAAAAAATCTATCGCTAGTGCTTATTTTATTATTTAATATCAATTATTGATCAGTTCCCTTCATTAAACAAAACCGCTTCACACAGAGTGCAATAGTATACAGGCTTGTTTTTATTGGAATAAACAGAAATCTTCTCTCCAAGGGCTCACTTTATTTTCTCGCCAAGATAAGTAAGAAAATAGAAACAAAGATTCCCTGTTACATAATGGTGCAGATAGTGCTGACATGAACATTCCGAGCCGCACAATAGGAACAAACTTGTTAATATAAGTTTTAATATTTATATATAGTACAATTCCATGTGAAAAAGTGAGGATGTTTTTTAAACATAGGTCATGTAATTTGGCTTTGCAATAAGTTATTAGGAAAAAAGTGTATTGATATGGCTTTTCTTTCTGCTGAAAAAGTGAGAGAATCATAGATTTTTTAACAGCCTTTAAAACCTAGTCATAGAAAAAAAAATAATGATCCACAACTAGAGAGGGCAATTTCCAAAAAATTTCCCCGTTTTCTCACTTCGCCGAATTTTCCGCAAAAAAAAATTTGGGTCCGAATTATTCGGGACGAATCGCGTTAAAAAGCGCTTTTTTCCGGCTCACAACCCTGCGGGGGTGCGTAAACGTTGTGCCATGTTTAAATTTGGAGAGGGAGTTTGGGTTTGGTCTTCTACAATTTTTGTTTTTTTAGAAAACCACCACAGACTGCCGCCGCCTTAGAATCGCTTCACTAAAAAATTTCCCTGGCACTTAAGGGGGAAAAACGACCAAATAACTCAAGGGGGAATTACCTGAAAAATCACCAGCGAAACTGGAAAAAAAAAAGCTGAGAGCTCAGGGGAAACATTAGGACAAGTGTGAGGTGACTACGGCAGCCACAGCACAGGGGTAGGCAGGGGCACAATAACTTTCTGGAGGTGCAAAACAGAGGAAGCCACAGATTGGCACAATGACTGAGAGCGGGGCCCCGGGCACAGACATGAGGACGGGCAGTGAAACAAGACTTCTGGGGGTGGCAAAACAGGAGGAAGCCACAAAATGGCACAATGACTGAGAGCGGGGGGGTCACAGCGGCACCCTGGGGTAGGCAGTGGCACAATGAAAACGTGGGAGGACACGCAGCAGCCACACAGCAACTGAGGTCAGAAAGGGGGCACAATGACACAGGTGGGGGACAGGGCAGCAGCCACAGCAGCAAGAGGTCAAAAAGGGGCAAAATACACAGTGTGGAGGACAGGGCAGCAGCCACAGCAGGCAAAAGTTCAGACAGTGGCACAATCACACAGTGTAGGGGTCACAACACAGAAGTAAAATCGGGAGTGGCACAATGACATTCTGGGGGTGGCAAAACAGGAGGAAGCCAAAGAATGGACAATGACTGAGAGGGAGGTCCGGGGGGCAGAACAAGGTTAGGCAGGGGGCACAATGATTTTTTGGGGGGGGCAAAAACGGGACTAGGCCACGAGGGGGCACAAACTGAGAGGGGAGTTCACAACAGCACAGTATGGGGTCGGGCAGTGGCACAATGACATTCTGGAGGTGGAAAAACAGGAGGAACCCACAAAGGGCACAATGATGAAGCGGAGGTCCGGCGGCAGAACATGATTTTAGGCGGGGCACAATGACATTCGGGGGTGGAAAAAACAGGACAGACCACAAGGGGCAAAAATGACTGAGAGTGGGGGCACAACAGCACAGTAGAGGTGGGGCAGTGGCACAATACATTCTGGAGGGGGCAAAACAATTGGGCCACGTGGGGCACAATGACACAGTTGGGGGCAGGCAGGAGTCACAGCAGCAGCATGGGGTCAGAGAGTGGCACAATGACTTTCTGGAGGGGCAAACAGGGGGAAGCCACAAGGGCCAATGACTGAGAGCGGAGGTCAGGGCGGCAGCACAGAGCAGGCAGTCACAATGACACAGGGGAGGACAGGGGCAGCACCACACAAGCATGGGGTCAACAGTTGCACAATGACAAATTCGGGAGGGGCAAAAAAAGGAGTAGGCCTCAAGTGGCACAATGACAGAGTTTTGAGGTAAAGGGCGGCAGGAGCAACCAGAGGAAAGATGCACAAGACACAGTGTGGATGTCATGGCAAACAACACAGCAGCAGCATGAGGCATAGAGGGGCAAATGCAGAGTTTGAGTGGGGCAAAACCACTCCCTATAAAGAGGGTGGTAGGCAAAGGGGAGAAATGGCGCAGTTTGGTTGCATCAGGCGGTGGGGGCATCAAATAGGGGGCGAGGCAGGTAGTTTAAACCCCAGACTGACCCCTAAGTCTTGGGGTTGTGGAAATCCTGGCCAAATCCACGCCTGATTAAATCTTGACAAAGGCCCAGTCTTTCCACATTTCCCGTACAACGGTTCTCCTTGGGGTAACATGCCCCCTGCCGCCAAAAAACACCCGTCTCATGCCACACTACGGGCCCGGGGCAACAGCTTTTCTCCACTGCAAACTCAGCAATTTGGGGCCACACCCCAGTTTGGCTGCCCAGTATCCAGGGGGACTTCTAACTGAGGGGGCAGAGTGCCCAAGTAGGCCAAACCTGTTGGTTCAGGGACGCTCCAGGTCCTGCTGCTGCTGGTGACTGCCCTCCTCACTAGGCGGTGAAGGAAGTTTCTAAAACAGTGACTCCAGACTTGGGTTACTACGATGAGCGGTACGGGCTCCACCCCCCCCCCCCCCTTTGCCCCAGCAGCCGGGGCAGTATTACGGAGCGCTGAAAACCCCCCCCGGTCAGACCTTCAAGGAGGGACATCCGCACATAGGCAGGGGCCAACGATTACGGAGGATTTTCCCAAAAGTATTTGAGTTTGTCCCTCCCTCTCATACGGGGAAAAAGGCCCCCTTTTTGGCCCAAGCGAGGGTCAAAGGGGGAGGCCAAAGTCACCCCTCCCCCCCGATGCGACATTCCTGTCACAAAACCGGGCAAAAAACATGCTCGGACCATCGCACAAGTGACCCCCAGGCTTCCTCCTCCATTTCCACTGTATACTCCCCGGGGGTGCTTGGGGGTCATCTGCCCGTCTTCCTCATCTCCATCCACCTCCTCCAGCTGCTCCTGCCCTCCTCCTTGTCACCTGGGAGAAAAAGCAATCATTTTACCAACAATGTTCTGCTCCAATGTCCTCCCCTCCTCCCCATTTCAGTCCCCACCGATCATTTGGGCCCCGAGATGTATTTGCCACTCTCCAGCCCCTGCCCAACAGATTTTTTTTTTTTTTTTTAGCATCGTCCGGACATGAAGCAGGAATACGTTATTAATCCCGTAGTCCCCGGGGACGACAAATAACTCCCTCCTCGAATGGCCCCACAAAAAGGCAGGGTCACTCATGAGCTGCCACTGGCGACATCAAATTACCAGGGGAGTACTTCGTCGCCGGATCATCAAAAAATCGTTTAAAGGCCTTTCTCTGTTCATAAGTCGGGTCCAACATTTTAAGGCGGAATTCCAACCTGTTGGGAAAAATCGCATATCAGAGTGTTTGGGGGGGGGCCGTTCTGCCGGGTGCAACTCGAGGAGGGGGGTTCCTGCTTTTGTACGAAAGGGTAAATGCATGCACATTCCTGGCCCTTTTCAAATTTTTGAAGATCGGGGGGAAGACTTCAGGAACATTTTTTAAACCGATTGAACACATGCCCATGCGGGGGCATTGACCATCCCTCCTCGGGGCAGCGGACACCATTTCCCCCCCATTTTCCGTCCCCCCTGGGTTTCCATTTGCAGTTGCCGGAAAAGCACACTCATTTCTGCTGGGATGACGCGGAGCAGTTTCCCCCCCTGTGTGACTTTTGTTCCCCGGGCAAGCCAGGGGTAAAATGCGGACACCCCTGTGCCCTACCATGTGGGATGATGGGGCAGACTTGTGGGGGCTGAGATGGTGGGGATGGTGGAGGGGGCGGAATTGGGGGTGAGCAGTTTGACAAAGGGAGGGGAAAGCGGCTCCCTGTCCAATTGTTGGTGTGCCTACAGGAACACATTCACCCAGTGGGCCAAAGGGCATGTACTGGCCCCGACCGTAGTTACAGCTCCCGACGTCCGCCGCCATGCACCTTGGAACAAACCGATAAGCTCAAGGGCTGGGGCCCACCTTTTTTTTTCTACATATTTAATAACTGCTGGACGCCTTTTTTTGGGAAAAAAAATTACGGCTTGGGAAATCTCCATCTCGGGCCCGGGACAAGCCATTAGTTCTCTGAATGGGCAATCCCCCCTTTGGAAAGGGAGGGGGGCAATACCAACACTTGGGCATGAGCACGTCGCTGCTGCACCTTTTGGAGGGTTTGGACCCATACTGTTGTCTCTTTTCAATCGCCTCCTAACACTTGCTGGCGCCAGAGTACAGGGGCAGGCACTGGACCGGGAGATATTCAAAAAAGGAAACAGCTCCCTTCTCAAGGTGTGGAGCCCTTTACTGGCGGGAATGGCATGCCCTGCCACTGGGCGCTGCTGTGCTGCTGTTGCTGCGGCGGCAGGATGGACCACCACATCTGACCACGTTTCCCCCAGGCCACCGGATGGGGACACTGCTGTGTTGACACGGGCCGTGGTGCCCCAAAGTTACTCCCCGGGCCACGCTTCACTTTCTGCCCACAATTCACATATACCCATATTCCCCTCCTCCGGGTCTTTTCAAAGAAATGCCACACTGCCGATTATGGATTTTATCGCCAAAAGCTCGCACGAGTGACTACTGCTGCCGCTGCCTTTGCGACCCCTGGCCCCACTTTCTTGGGCGTGCGAAGCGGGTTTTTTTTTCCCTGGTGCCTCTTGGCTCCTGACCTCAACTGCTGCATCCCTGACTCAGGCCACACGACCCACTGCTGGTGCCTGCGCCTGACCGCCCAAACTACCCCCTTTCCTGACGATGAAAGCCCTTGCCAACCCGGCTCCCAAGTGCGGTTTGGCTACATCATCATCTTTTGTGTTTTATCGTCACTGCTGTCCCATCCCCGGTCTTGGACCGAGGCTGACCTCTCACAACAGACCTCCCATCCACTCCCACATCTATACTTTGCCGCCTACTGCAAGAAGCGGGAAATTGGGCCCCATTTTTTTCCTGCCAAGTAGCGCTGACTGCCCTCCTCAAATTTTTCATCCTCGCTATAATGGCGCTGAGCCCAGACCACATAGTAGACTCTGGGTGAGGGAAAACCGGGTGGGACAAGGGGGCTAGACGGGGAGGGCCCTGACCCCTCCCCGTCCATGAACAAGGGTTTTTTGTCTGAGGTTCCCACCGACTTTGGGGTGGGGGTTTTCAGATTTTATCTGGGGGGGAAGAGGGTACCTTCAACCAAACAAGAACCCTTGGGTTGCGAACAACACACGGGCCCCTAGATACAGCGGCATTGTGGCCTCACCGATGACCCCTGCTGCACTCCCCCGCTGTGCTGTGACCCGGGGGCCCGTTCCAGGAATGTTTTTTGCCACTGCCACCGCATCAGAGCCCGCCACCTCTCTTCTGACATACTGTTTTTTTAAAATGTACAACACGTTTTATGATTAAACTGAATTATAAAATATACACCCCCTTTTTTTACTCCAAATGAACCCAGTAACAAGTTTGGGTAACCCTTTTGGATAAAATTGCCTCCACAAATGGCCAGGAAAAATTTACTTGTAGTGCCCTTTAAAAAAAAAACTGTGTGTTTTACTAAATGTAAAACACAAACGGCTTAATTAACCTTTGGACATGAATTAGGTACAGGAAAAAGTATATATTTCTTTAAAAGACGGTTTTTTTGTCAGCACACCACAAAAACAAAAGCTTAATTTAAACCCCCGGGTGTAAATTGCGCCAAAGAAATTACCCACAAACAGTAGCTTTGTAGCGTGTTTTCAATTCGTGTTTTCTACCCACACAACAAAGATACAGTTGTAATAACCTTTGCTTTTGAATTAGGCTACAGGAAAAATTAAATTTTTTTGGCGTTGAAAAAGACAGTTTATTTTTTTTTTAGCACACCACAAAACAACGCTTAATTAACCCCCGGATGAAAATCCAAAAGAATTGACAGCCAAAAATGAATGGTATTGTATTGTAAAAACGCGTTCTTTAAATAAAACAACAGAACTGGCTTAATCCCACTTGGATATTGAATGAATGCCTGCAGTGACGCACACTGGATTTCAATCCAAAACCCCAAAAAAAAAGAAAAATAAAATTAAGAGAACAGTCTCTAGACAAGCTGAGAACCCCACAAAAATCGCTATAAAAAATCAATTCTTCAGTAAGAGCTATCACCACGGCGCATTTTCCCGACATACAGTGAGAGGGGTTATGAGCCCCCAGGTCGCCCCCGGGACTTATATATGGGGGTGACGTCACAGAATCCCCCGGTCTCTAAGGGCTTCACCTCTGCAAAAGCCCAGCAGGCTATGCCCTTCTTCCTCCCAGAGTGCTTTGCCTCTTTACCCCATGTGCCGCACCCTTTTTATCAACAAAAGCACACTTCGTTCACCCGAATCCCCCAAAGTTCGACTTCGTTCCAACCGAATTTTTTCCTGAAATTCTAAACGAATACCACTTCGTTAGAATCATTTCGCCCATCTCTATCCACAACTCATTTTGATTTCTAACTCTATGGCCATATTTTAGTACATGACAACTGAAACCTGACAAAAAACTATAAAGTATGTTGATGGAAATGTTATGGTTTGGGGCTGTTTTGTGGCTTTCGGGCTTGGGTAGCTCACCATCTTAGAATCCACTATGAATTATTTATAATACCAAATAAGATTGACCCAAAAGATAACAGTACATTCACCAAAGTAAAGCTAAAAAAGAAACAGAATTCCATTTAGATACTGAGGGCAGAGATTTACGTATTTCAAAAAATTGTTTTGAAACCCTTTTTGAAAAATTTTTTTTTAAAAAATTCTGATAGGTAGTAGAAAAAATTTCTGCTGGAAGCTGTTTTGTAAGACAAATGGTATTGCTGCAAATTTTTTGTTTAATCAATTATTTTTGTTTTTTGTGTTTATGTATATCACTTTTATTTATATGAAATGTTTAAATATAAACATTAATGTGTCCACATATGTTTAAAAAGTAAAAGACTTTAAAAAGGGGTTTAACCCACTTTCATTTGGGAAAGGGGTCAAAAGAATTTAAGTTTTCTGCTCTAAATAAGAGACTGCATACTTCTATTCTTGTGTAACATTACAATTTTTCTAGCCCTAGAGGGGAATAAAAAGTGCACAACTTTGTTTGAATCTTTGTCTTGCAACTTAAATGTTATATTTATTAAAACTTTTAAACCTCAAACGAAAAGGGTTTTTTTTTTTACTAAAATTTTTTTTAATTTCTCCTACCTGTTTTTTCAACAGTCATAACTATTTTTATTTTTTTCAGTGACAGTTGTATGATGACTTATTTTATGTGAGAGAAGTTGTATTTTTATTGGTGTAGTCTGTATATTCACATAGATTGATGTGTATTTTTTTATTTTGTTTTGTAGTATTAACATAAAAAAAGTTTTTTCAGCATTTTGGTCTTTTATTATTTTTTATACCATTGACATTTTATATTAAATAACCTGTTAGATTGATTCTACAGGTTATTATTGTCATGTGGTTACCTAATATATGTGTAAGCTTTTTACGTGTAATGCATGCACAATACATTTTTATTCAATATTTTAATATTTATTTTATTTCTTTTTTTCACACTTCTCTATGTTTTTAACTTTGGATAATCCCATTAAGAGATAACTATCTCTGTCCTTTTTTTTACACTTAATAATCTATTAATGTACTCCTGTATGCTAATACAATACATTCTGTGTCAGTATGACACAGGCTACTGTCAGGGCAACTCACAGTGTGCTCTAACAGCTGGCTTACTATACAAACATCTTTGGGACTAATCTAGGTTCTACTTTATGTCCCCAGGGCTGACTGTATAACAC
>JAODAL010048126.1:0-29283 GCA_025379985.1 Phyllomedusa bahiana | reverse complement strand
CCCGAATAGCAGCATCCCAGGGGGGATGACTTCGGGCTCTCCACCCTATTGGCCTCGTTACCCCAAAAAAGGGACCCTTTTTTTCCCCCTATTGAGGGGGAGGACAAACCAAAACTATAGGGAAATCCTCCGTAATCAGTTGGCCCTGCCTAGTGCGGCATCGCCCCTCCTCGCAGGTCTGACTGGGGGGTTCTTCATTGCTCATACTACTGCCGGGGCTGCGGAAAGGTGGGGGGTGGGAGCGTACCAGTCCATCACGCAACCAAAGTCTGGAGTCACTGTGAGCAGTCCTTTACCCGCCTAGTGAGGATCAGTCGCCAGGCAGCGCGCACAGGACCGGGAGCGCCCCCCCTGAACCAACGGGTGAGGCCTACTTGGAAACACTTTGCCCCCCCCCAGTTTAAAAAAGATCCGCTGGACTACGGGCAGCCAAATGGTGTGGGGCCGCAACTTGCCGATTTTGCAGTGGAGAAGCTTCCTCCCCGGCCCCGTATGTGGCTCAAGCGGGTGTTCATGGGGGTGGGGCCATAGTTACCCCAAAGGAAACCCGCTTGCCCAGGGAAATGTGGAACGACTGACTTTTGTCAAGAGAATCAGGGGTGGATCGGCCAGGATTTCCACCCCAGTGCCTTAGGCGTCAGATACATCAGCCATACGCCTCAAAACCCCAAAAGTGAGAAAATTTGTCTGGGTTCAAACACCCGCCCAGCCCCTATTCTCTTTCGCCACCCCCTTTGCCCCATCTGCGCCCGTTTTTTTCCATCGCCCCCAACCAACTTTTAAGGGGCTGGTTTTTGCCACCCACCTCCACATTGTCATTGTGCCACTCTACGCCCCATGCTGCTGCTGCCGTACCACCACCTTTTCATTGTGCCATTTCTGACCCCATCGCTCCCGCCGTACCTCCACTCTCTGTCTTGTCCACTCGTGGGCCTACTACGTTTTACCAAAACCCCCAGAATGTATTGTGCCCCTGTCTGACTCATGCTTCTCTGCCGTGACCTACACATGTGTCATTGTGCCACTGTCCCGACCCCATGCTGTTGTGGATGCTCCGTACCCACACACCTGTCTTTGGCCCCTGTCTGACCTCATGCGCGGGGCTGCTGCCGTGAACACAAACCCCGTGCATTGTCCCCTTGTGGGCCCTCCGGTTTTTTTTCCCACCTCTAGAATTTATTGTGCCCCTGTCTGACCTCATGCTCTGCTGCCCGTGATCCGGGCACTCCAAAACTGTGTATTTTGCCCCCCTGTGGCCTACTCCGGTTTTTTTCCACCTCCACAAGTCATTGGACTGCCTGACCCCATGCTGCTGGGCTGCTGCCGTCCCTCCACACTCTGTCACTGATGTTGCCCCCTGAGCCCTCGCTTGTTTTTTTTTCCCTCGTCACGAACTTTATCGGCCCACATTCCCCCCCTTTAATTTTTTGGTCAGTTTTGCCCTTTAAGTGCCTAGGGAATTTTATATGAAGCATTTAAAAGCGGCGGCAGTCATGTGCGGGCATACTAAAAACAACATTGTATGAAGACCCAAACCAAAATCCCCCGCATATTTAAGTATGGCACAATTTTACAGCACCTGCAGGCTCTCTGCGCCGGAAATAGCTGTTTTTTAATGTGATTCGTCCCGAAGTAATTTGGGAAAGAAGTTTTTTTTTTGTCGGGAAATTCGGCGAAGTGAGCGAACCGAATTTCGAGAAATTCGCCCATCTCTAATTATATTATCCTGTAGGCAGACCATAATTTAAGTTTTTCCTTAGAGCTCCTCTATAAATATTTACAGCCCTGACACATAAACCATAGGAAAAATATAATTAAATTGATTAATGTTAAATTGTATTATGTTTTTGTAAATATCCCCACTGATTTTCATTAGTGGTCTACTATTCTTTCTAAAAGGTGTAAACATTAATTGTGGGACCTGACAGGAAAGCTTAGAATAGCATCCACTATTCCGTCCTTGGAAAGTCAGTTGAAAACATTAACAGTTAATAATTATTTAGGTTGCCACACTATGATATGTATTTTCTGTAGTGTACATACATAATATATACAATAAATAGAGATAAATATGACATTAATGTATTAATGCATAGCTAATATATTAAGGGAGACATATATGAAGGAAGGCGCTTCTAAGTGAGTTATCGCGTTTTCAGTGTATAATGCACCTGATGTATGAAAGTGGTTTTTGTGCGATTATAAATGGAGTCTAAAGTTCATTTTGCCTCGCCTGTGTGTTTGGCGAATTATCGAACTTAGGCACATAAGTAATGCGGCAAACATGTATAAAGGCTATTGATAGGCTGGAAATAAAAGAAAAGTCATTAGAATAGCATGTCAGTGAATAGAAACTATGGTACTTATCCTGCTTAGTGGACCACAGGTCCCAGCAATACCCAGTGTCGGACTGGGGGTTCTGGGGCCCACAGGGGAATTAATCTTGGGGGGGCCCACCCTACTGTACATGAAAATATTACCGGCCTCTCGGACATAATCGCGCCCATTTTACCACAAAAATACAGTGTTCAAAAACAGAACTATATTGTGTAGTACAAAAAGCAAGAGAGTCACATATCTGTCTGCCTCACCTATCATAGACACAGGGCTAAGTAGCTCCATCCATAATCCCCCTCCACCCACATACAATATCCCCTCCACCCACATACAAATTCCCCACCATGTTTCCCTTGGTCACGCCCCTCAACACCTTCTAAAATAAACACAAGCAAGAAAGTAAAAGTCTAACTCCTATCACAGGATCAATCAGGGACACATGTACGCTGGCATTATACCGGTGCCGATATAACATACAACACCCCCATATAGATACCACATAGAGGGCAGACACCAGCTCAGATATAACCTACAACACTGCCATATAGAGACCACATAGAGGTCAGACACCAGCTCAGGTATAACCTACAACACCGCCATATAGAGACCACATAGAGGTCAGACACCAGCTCAGATATAACCTACAACACTGCTATATAGAGACCACATAGAGGTCAGACACCAGCTCAGGTATAACCTACAACACCACCATATAGAGACCACATAGAGGTCAGACACCAGCTCAGGTATAACCTACAACACCGCCATAGAGAGACCACATAGAGGTCAGAAACCAGCTCAGGTATAACCTACAACACCGCCATATAGAGACCACAAAGAGGTCAGACACCAGCTCAGATATAACCCACAACACAGCATAGAGATCTGACACCAGCTCAGGTATAACCTACAACACTGCTATATAGAGGCCACATAGAGGTCAGACACCAGCTCAGGTATCACCTACAACACCGCCATATAGAGACCACATAGAGGTCAGACACCAGCTCAGGTATAACCTACAACACCGCCATATAGAGACCACATAGAGGTCAGACACCAGCTCAGATATAACCTACAACACCGCCATATAGAGACCACATAGAGGAGACACCAGCTCAGGTATAACCTACAACACCGCCATATAGAGACCACATAGAGGTCAGACACCAGCTCAGATCACATCACATTACAGTGAATACAGCACTGATCCAATATAGAAGTAAAATCAGGGACTCACCAGAGATATCATATCTGATGAGTCGTTCTCTTCTCTTGAGTCGTTCTTATTCCCTTTTCTTCTGCATCAGTTCCGCACCATCATGATGACTTTTCCCGGCCACAGCTCATCCCTGCAGAAATTACACACAAATATCTTAGAATCCCCAATTTTCCAGCACCTCTTTATCTATTCCCACCTCTGTACAAACTTCCCAGGGGTGGGAGAGCGGGTACAAGCCATAACTTAGACGCCTAGATCCTAAGAGGTTGGAGGGTGGGGAGAGAACTAACCCCCTGAAGATAATGCTACAACTATGGGCTGGCTTCCCTCTAAATTTATATTCCCAGGTAGGTAGACAAGACCCTAGGTAGGTGGGCAAATAGGCAAGGCCCCAGTCTGTAGGTAGGTTGTTTCTCCCAGTTAGGTACGCTGTAGGTAGTTAGGTTCCCCTTTAGATAGGCTGCAAGCAGTGAGGGACCCCCTTTAGGTATTTATACATGCAGTTAGGCTTCCCATGAAGTAGTATACAGGCAGTTAAGGCCTCTTAGGTAGTTCGCAGGCAGTTAGGGGTCTCCTTTAGGTAGTATACAAGGGAGTTAGGGGCCTCCCTTTTGTAGTGTGCAGGAAGTTTAGGGCCCCCCTTTAGCTACTGTGTAGGTAGTCAGGGCCCCCTTTAGTATTTAGGTAGCTAGGGCCCCCTTTGTAGTCAGGGCCCCCCTTTTAGGTAGTCAAAGCGTCCCTTTAGGTAAACTAGGGCCCCATTGTGTCAGGGCCCCCCTGTGGTAGGCGGGCCCCCCTTGTAGTCAGGGCCCCCTTTAGGTAGCCAGGGGCCCCCTTTGTAGTCAGGGCCCCCCTTTGTAGTCAGGGCCCCCTTGTAGCCAGGGACCCGCTTGTAGTCAGGGGCCCCCTTTTGTAGCCAGGGCCCCCTTTTGTAGCCAGGGCCCCTTTTGTAGCCAGGGCCCCCCTTTGTAGCCAGGGACCCCCTTTGTAGCCAGGGACCCCCTTTGTAGCCATGACCCCTTGTAGTCAGGCCCCCCTTTGTAGTCCGGCCCCCCCATGTAGCCAGTGACCCCTTTGTAGCCAGGGACCCCCCTTGTAGCCAGGGACCCCCCTTGTAGTCAGGGACCCCCCTTGTAGCCAGGGAACCCCCTTGTAGCCAGGGATCCCCCCTTGTAGCCCGGGACCCACCTGTAGCCAGGGCCCCCCCTGTAGCCAGGGACCCCCTTGTAGCCAGGGACCCCCCTGTAGCCAGGGACCCCCTTGTAGCCAGGGCCCCCCTTTGTAGTCAGGTCCCCCCTTGTAGTCAGGACCCCCCTTGTAGTCAGGACCCCTTTGTAGCCAGGGCCCTCTTTGTAACCAGGCCCCCCATTGTAGCCAGGGACCCCTTGTAGCCAGGGACCGCCTTGTAGCCAGGGACCCCTTGTAGTCAGCCCCCCCCCCCCCTGTAGCCAGGGACCGCCTTGTAGCTAGGGACCCCCCTTTAGTCAGGGCCCCCTTGTAGCCAGGGACCCCCTTTTAGCCAGGGACCCCCTTTAGTCCCGGGCCCCCTTGTAGCCCCGGCACCCCCCTTTTTGCCCGGGACCCCCTTTAGTCAGGGCCCCCTTGTAGCCAGGGACCCCCATTAGTCAGGGCCCCATTGTAGCCAGGGACCCCTTTTAGCCAGGGCCCCATTGTAGCCAGGGCCCCCTTTAGTCAGGGCCCCATTGTAGCCAGAGACCCCCGTTAGTCAGGGCCCCATTGTAGCCCGGGCCCCCTTGTAGCCAGGGGCCCCCTGGTAGCCAGGGGCCCCCCTTGTAGCCAGGGACCCCTTTAGTCAGGGCCCCTTGTAGCCAGGGACCCCCTTTAGTCAGGGCCCCCCCTTGTAGCCAGGGCCCCCCTTGTAGTCTGGGACCCCCCCCCCCTTTATAGCCAGGGACCCCCTTTATAGTCAGGGCCCCCCCTTGTAGCCAGGCCCCCCCTTGTAGCCAGGGCCCCCCCCCTTGTAACCAGGGCCCCCCCTTGTAGTCAGGGCCCCCCCTTGTAGTCAGGTCCCCCCTTGTAGTCAGGACCCCCCTTGTAGCCAGGGACCCCTTTGTAGCCAGGGACCCCTTGTAGTCAGGGCCCCCCCCCCCCTTGTAGCCAGGGCCCCATTGTAGGAGGGACCGCCTTTAGTCAGGACCCCCCTTGTAGCCAGGGACTCCCTTGTTGCCAGGGACCCCCTTTAGTCAGGGCCCCCTTGTAGCCAGGGACCCCTTTTAGTCCCGGGCCCCATTGTAGCCAGGAACCCCCTTGTAGCCGGCCCCATTGTAGCTAGAGCCCCCTTTAGTCAGGGCCCCATTGTAGCCAGGGACCCCCTTTAGTTAGGGCCCCATTGTAGCCAGGGCCCCCCTTGTAGCCAGGGACCCCCTTTAGTCAGGGCCCCATTGTAGCCAGGGACCCCCTTGTGGCCAGGGCCCCATTGTAGCTAGAGCCCCCTGTAGTCAGGGCCCCATTGTAGCCAGGGACCCCCCTTTAGTCAGGGCCCCATTTTAGCCAGGGCCCCCCTTGTAGCCAGGGACACCCTTTCGTCAGGGCCCCATTGAAGCCAGGGACCCCCTTGTAGCCAGGGCCCCATTGTAGCTAGAGCCCCCTTTAATCAGGGCCCCATTGTAGCCAAGGACCCCCTTTAGTTAGGGCCCCATTGTAGCCAGGGCCCCCCTTGTAGCCAGGACCCCTTTTTGGCAGGGCCCCCCTTGTAGCCCGGGCCCCCCCTTGTACCCAGGGACCACCTTCAGTCCGGGCCCCCCCCCCCCCCCTTGTAACCAGGGCCCCCCTTTTAGCCAGGGACCACCTTTAGTCAGGGCCCGCCCCCCTGGTCGCCAGGGCCCCCTTGTAGCCAGGGACCACCTTTAGTCAGCCCCCCCCCCCTGTAGCCAGGGCCCCCTTGTAGCCAGGGACCCCCTTTAGTCAGGGCCCCCACTTGTGGCCAGGGGCCCCCCCCTTTTCGCCAGGGACCACCTTTAGCCAGGGACCCCCCTTGTAGCCAGGGACCCCTCTTGTAGCCAGGCCCCCCCCCTTGTAGCCAGGACCCCTTTGTAGGTAGTTAAAAAAAAAAAACAACAGCCCGCCCACTTACCTGGCTCGGGCTCCCGCCCCCGGCCGCCAGCTCCGTACTACCGCCCTTTCTAGGCGGCGCGGTGGGAAATGACGTCACCGCGCCGCCTACGTCAGCAGTAGGGGCCGGCCCGGCAGGCTGATGGCCTAATGCGTTTTAGCCTGCCCGGGGGGATCAGCGCAGCGCAGCGCTAGTGGCGCTGTGCTCCCCTTGACCACGCGCAGCCCCGGGAGTCGGGGACATTAGTCCCCAACACCCGGGCCGGTCTCTGGGCGCTCGGGACGCGGGTCCCGGGCGTCCAGTGACCGGATTCGCGGCCGGGCCCCGGAGAGCGACGGCACTGCCTCCGGGGCCCACAGGAGCTTGGGGGGGCCCACCGGGGGATTCCCCGGTCCCTCGGCGGCCCAGTCCGAGCCTGCCAATACCTGTGCTGTGCTGGATCTTGCTGTATGTATAACAAAGGGTAAAAGCAACAAAAGTAAATTTCAAATTTAATGTAGTAAAAAATAAAAATTGTAAAATCTGAACAACAACATCAGTGGGTTATTTAATGTAAAACTAGTTTTAGATTTTATTAAATTTAAATGCATTTTATAGGAGATATTTTTATATTTTGGGATATTATATGTTATATTACTTTTATATGATAACATTTTTTATTAAATTTAAATTATTAAATTTTATATAGTTTGATAATTGTCATAAATTACTTTTTATTATTGTACTGGGTGAAGTTGAGAAATATTGGACATTTCCCTATCAGCAAATCTAGCTCCACTTCGACTCCTCTGGCTCAGGCTCTTTTTGTTTGGTACTGGGATAATAATTTCTTCACAACATATTCTGATCTTAATAAACATTTTATACAGATCAATTCACCAGTGGTAACAGTAGGCAGAAATTATTTTAAGTTTGGAACGGAAGTGTGTTCTGTTTTATGGGAACAAAGCTGCAGTCTTACTGAGCATTTATGAAATGTTCCGCTTCTTGTTGTCAGTACTAGTGTGCCAAATTATCTTACAAATCAATTCCTTAGTGGTAACAGTAGGCAGAAATAATTCTTACAAGTTAGAGTAATAAAAAGGTGCCCTATTCTATGAGAACCAAGCTTCAGACTTATTGGGGCAGATTTATCAAGGCATTTGCGCCAGAATTCTGGCTCAATTTGCACCAAAATAATGTCTTACAAGCTTTTCACCACATTTTCACCACAGTTCCAGATGCTTCTGCGCCTCATCTGACAAAGAGGGTGTGGCCTCATAAAGGGGGAATGGCTTAATGACACCAAAAATGTGCCAGAGTTTTGTCGCAACTTTATTGTGGTACAAACTTAGACTAGACAGTTCTAATCTGCAGGCATCATATGTAGAGATGGGCGAATTTCTCAAAAATTCGATTCGGTGACTTCTCCGAATTTTCCGACAAAATGTGTTTCGGTCCGAATTGCTTCGGGACGAATCCCATTAAAAAACAGCTATTTCCAGGCTGCACAGAGCCTGCAGGGTGCTGTAGAACGTTGTGCCATACTTAAATATGCAGAGGGAGCTTGGTTTGGTCTTCATACAATGTTGTGTTTTAATATGACACGCATATGACTGCCGCCGCTCTTAGAATCGCTTCACTATAAAATTTCCTGTGCACTTAAGAGGGCAGAACTTACCCAAAAACTGAAGCGGGAATGTAGCCTGATAAAGTCATGGCAGAGACAGCTGGAAAAAAACAAGCTGAGGGGTCAGGTGGCAACATCAGTGACAGAGCGTGGAGGTGACGGCGGCATCCACAGCAGCATGAGGTCAGAGAGTGACACAATGACACAGTGTGGAGGGCATGGCAGCAGCCACAGCAGCAGCATGAGGTCAGGCAGTGGTACAATGACATTCTGGAGGTGGCAAAAAAAAGAGTAGGCCACAGAGTGGCACAATGAAAACAGTGGGGGGCACGGCAGCAGCCACAGCAGCAGCATGAGGTCAGGCAGTGGCACAATGACATTCTGGAGGTGGCAAAACATTAGTAGGTCACAGAGTGGAGGTGACGGCAGCAGCAGCATGAGGTCAGAGAGTGGCACAGTGACAGAGTGTGGTGGTGGGTGGCAATACCAGTCCCTGGTAAAGATGGTGGTAGGCAGATGGAGAAAATGTCAGCAGATGTTGGCATCAGGCGGGTGGCCGGCATCAGAATAGTGGCTGAGGCAGGTAGTTTGAACCCAGACTCATTTCTAAAAGTTTGGGTGAGGCGTCACGGCTGATGTAATCTGACACCTAAGGCATTGGTGTGTGGAAATCCTGGCCGATCCACACCTGATTCATCTTGACAAAGGTTAGCCATACACATTTCCGTGGACAAGCGGGGGTTTTCCTTGGGGTAAACGAGGCCCCCCGCCGCACTGAACACCCGCTCTGATGCCACACTACGGGCCCGGGCAGGCAGCTTCTCCCTGCAAACTCGGCAAGTCGGCCAACACATCCGTTTGGTCCCCCATAGTCCAGCGGACCTTCTAACTGGGGGGGGCCAGAGTGCTTGGACCGAGAGATATGGAAAAAGAGAAAAACCCCTTTGCGAGGGGGGGAGCCTTGAGGGTGCAATGGCAGCGTGCCCTGGGCGCTGCGCTGCTGTTGCTGCGGGGCGGGATGGCCCCCACATCTGACCCCACGTTTCACCCAGGCCACCGGATGGTGACGGCATGTGTTGACGTGGGGCCGGGGGCCCACGTTGCTCCTGGCCAGTTCCTTTTGCCCACAGATTCTACTTATACCCATATTCGGCCCTTGGTTTTTTCCAAAAAAACTCCACCCGCGGTAGGGATTTTACGCCAACGCTCCGCACGATGACTACTACCGCCGCTGCCTCGCTGACCCCTGTGCCCCCCCTACTTTCTTGGACCTGTGAACGAATTTTCTACCCCGTGGCCCGTTGGCTCCTGACCCACACGCTGCTACCCTGCTGACTCACGGCCAACACCCCCATTTGGCTGCACCACTGCCTGACCGCAAGCTTCCCCCTCTTTTTTATGACAATGATGAAGCCCTTACTTCAACCGGTTCCAAGTGCGGCGGCTACATATCATTGATCTGTGTTTCATCGTCATTGTCCTCTCCCGGTCTTGGTATGAGAGGCGGGACCCCTCCAACAGCCCCCCCAATCCCCACTCTCCACATCTATACTTTGCCCCACCACTGGAAGAAGCAGGGGATATTGGCTCCTTTTTTTTCCCCTGTCCAATTTGCGTGACTGCCCCCTCAAATGTTCTCCTCGTTTTTTAGGGCGCTGAGCCCAGACCACATAGTAGATCTTGGGGGGAAACCGGATGGGACAGGGGGCGGGTTAGGACAGGTGAGGGCCTGACCCCCCCCACCCCATGCCAATAAGGGTTGTGTTGACGTTCCCGCCGAAACCCTTGGCTGGGTTTCAGATGTCATCTGGGGGGAAAGGGAAATGCCTAGTAACAATCAAAAAATTTGGGTTGCTGAACAACCAGGGCGTAGATGACGCGGCAGTTGTGGCCCCCACAGAGTGCCCCTGCGCGAATCCCCTTGCTTGCTGGACCGGGGCCGCTCCGGAATGTTTGTGTCACTGCTACTCCAGGGAGAGCCTGCCCCCTTCTGCTGACAAATGTTTGTTCTAAAAGGGACAGACCTTTTTGATGAAATATCTGTTTTGAAAATACACCCCTGTATTTGACTCTAAAAGAAAACCCCTAATTGCTTGGGTAACCCTTGGATATAATTGGCTCCACATAGGGGAGGAAAAATGTACTTTAGTGCCCCTTTTTTAAAAACCTGTTATTTTAATAATATAAAAGATAAAAGGCTTAAAAGGGGGGTTTTCCACCAGGGTTTTTGGTGGGAACCTCCAAAATGGGTTTTTAATACTTTTTAAATTATCATTAAAAAAAGTGAAAAAATCGAGGCTACAGCATTTCTCAACCCCCCCTTGGTTTCCCCAAAGCTTCCCCCAGTCACGACCAGGAGCTGAAAAGGCCGCGCTTGCGTGAATCATTCTTTTCTGTACAGGGAAAATGAATGGCTTTTTAAAGGCCCCGGGGGAGCAATATGTTTTCTTTTTTATACAAAAACTAGCTGAGTGTTTTTAATCCCTCTTTACTGAGACAGAGAACATGAAGAAGCTTTTAAACTGTGTGTAAATGGTTTCTCTTTGTATCAAAATTCAAAAAGTTTTAGTTTGTTATTTGAGTGAACATGTCACGGATCCCCTTATGCAGCTTGTGCTCTGGTGTGTGTGTCTTGTGCGTCCTGTCTCTTTCAGCCCGTGATTTGTTTACATTACATTAGTTCTTACGAAAGGTTTCTCCTGACAGTCAGTCTATCAGGCTGGTCTTCCCTGTATTGAATCCATGTTGTACTGTTTATTAGTTCACTTAAGTTTTGAACACTCCCTTGGTTTCCTCACTCCCCCCCCCCCCCCTCTCCCTCTCTCCACTGCAGCTTCATGACTCACGTGATTTGTTGACATTCTGCCTGGGCTAAGCTGAAAGGCAAGAAACTTTGTCTGGCAAATCCCCTTTTAATTACCTTTATTGAATTTAAACTAACCAAGTTAACCCCTTTGGGTGTAAAAATGGCAAAAAAAATGTGCCAAAATTAAAACTTTGTAGCGTGTTAAAAAAGGTGTATTTTAGGAACACAACAAAAAGAAAAAAATTGTAATTGACCTTTGGATATGAAATCTGCTACAGGCAAAAAATTTTTTTTTTGGGGTGAAAAGAACGTTTTATTTACAAGTAAAACTGCAGAAAAATATTTAGTTTAAACCCCTTTGGGTGTAAAATTTTTGCAAAAAAATGTGCTGCCAACAATTCCACTTTGTAGCGTGTTAAAAGGGAGTATTTCGGAACACAACAACAGAAAAACTTGTAATTAACCTTCGGTTATGTTTTGTAAGGCAAAATTTTTCTTTTGGGGGTTTAAAAGGAACGTTTATTTTATAAGTACAACTGCAGAAAAACTTAGTTAACCTTGGATGTAAATTTGCAAAGAAATGTGCTGCCAACAATTTCCAGCTTTGTAGGTTTAAAAGGCATGTTTTTACGGAACACAACAACGAAAAAATTGTATTAACCTTCGGATATGAATTTTTGCTACAGCCAAAATTTCTTCTTTGGCATGAAAAAAATGTTTCTTTTACTAAGTCAACTCAGAAAAATCTTATTAACCCTTTGGGTGTAAGTTGCGCAAAAGAAATGTGCTGCCCAAAAATTACCAGCTTTGTAGCGTGTTAAAGAGGTGTATTTTATGGAACACAACAACGAAAAATTGTAATTAACCTTCGGTTAAGAATTTATGCTACAGGCAAAATTTCTTCTATTGGCGGTGAAAAGGAACGTTTATTTTACAAAGGTACAACTGCAGAAAAATACGTTAGTTAACCCTTGGATAAATTGCAACAAAATAAATTATGCTGCCAATCCCAACAATTACCAGCATATGTAGCGTGTTTAAAACGGGCATGGTAATTTTAACGGAACACACAACAACAGAACAACTTGTAATTAACCTTCGTTATGTATTATGCTACAGGCAAAATTTCCTTATTTGGCGGTGAAAAAGAACGTTTATTTTACTAAGAACAATGCAAACAAAATACTTAGTTAAACCCTTGGATGTAAATTGCGCAAAGAGAAATGTTCTGGCCAACAATTACCCAGCTTTGTAGCATGTTACAACAGCATGTATGTTTAAGTCACACAACACCAGAAAAAACTTGTAATTGACCTCGGTTATAGAATTAAGCTACACGCAAAATCTCTTTTTTGGCGTGAAAAGAACGTTTCTTTAACAACGTACAACTGCAGAAAAATACTTAGTTAACCCTTGGATGTAAATTGCGCAAAAGAATATGTCTGCCAACAAGAACCAGCTTTGGTAGCGTTTTAAACCGGCTTGTATTTTTTTTTTCTCATTCCAATGCCTTTATTAGAAAGGTAAAATGCAAGAGATAACATAAGACAGATATAATCCAAAATCATTGAAAAATGCATGTATAAACAGTTAGATGTATGATACAACAACTAAGCAATGTTTAAGATTCCATTCATCGTTATACAGTGACAAAGAGTAATATACTCAGCGATGCGATAAAACCATAAGGCTACATTGAAAAAGGAGTCAGGTATCACGATCACTGATTTATACACTATGTCTGCCACATCCTTCCTCTGGGGAGAAATTTAGTTTCATGCTAAAGAGCATGGGCCATAAGAGTTTGTGTTCTCCAGCCACGTTCCCAACGAGGGAGGTCCGCAAGACGGACTTAACAGATAGATAAAATTAGATCTTACATTAGTTGGTTTAGGCAGCATTCCCTTGTTAATCTGCTCTTAACAAAAACAACTACATGCAAACCATAAAAAGAACTAGACTGTAAAAAGATAGAAAGTAACAGAGGAACCTACAAAAATCCATGTGACGCACGGCTGTGACCCTGATCCCTTGTTAGAGAAACAATTCCGCATCCCTCCACCACCCACTTCTCAGTCAATACGCCATATTAGGAAAACTCATTAACCGGGAAAGAGCAGATAGTAGTCTGATTGACAAAAGAAATCCCATCCTCCCCCACAAATAGAGATATTTGCTGAACATAGTGGTAGAATCTGTTCAAACTACCACCATTCTTGTAGGGGCCTGTAACTCCTTGAACCTATCTGTGTATGGTATGGACAGCTCGGCGAGATCACAGTCTGGTATAATATATTTTAGCGTCCAAAATAAGAAATGGTGAGGAGGTGTGCCCTGAGGATATGGACCAGTAGGGTAATATTCAAAATGTAGGGAGTAGTGTGGGGTCGTTTGAAGTTTTCAACCCCTTTTTATTTTTGAAGATAAGGTCAATTACTTTACACCAGAAAGGGCGTAAGATCGGGCAACCCACGACAAATATGGACCATCATAGTTCCCTTACTAGACTTGCACCGCCAACATAACTGGGACAGGTAGTGATAGGCAAGATTTAACAGGGCAGAACTCGTATAAACCACCTGGCGAGTTTTTATAGTTGAGTTCGTGTGCCCGCAATGACAACCGAGGCCCAATGTGTATCTGGAACTCCTATGCCAATCCTCAACTGAGAGGGTCCTATTTAGCCTCGTTCCAACTCCTCTGAAACAACTTCTCTCTGTAGAGGAAGTGTTGAGTAGTAGTCTATATAATCCAGAGAGAGCCTCCGCCTTTCAACCAAAACACCACAACTCAAAGGTGTAGGGGGAAGCTCTGTTAAGGGAGAAGCTTCTGTTTTGCCCAGCTTGAGTAGATGCTTCGCAATTGGATAATAATGGAGTCCTAGCGAACCGATTCGAGGCAACATCGACCACACAGTCCTCATAACTCTTCAAAGAGCTCGGAGTAACAACACATCAAAAGTGAGTGGGTGACAGTATTCCCTAGAATTCGAGTAGAGAGGTTGGGAGAGGACTCAGGAATCGCTGGGATTTCCCAGAGTCGGCATACAGGGGCCCCCGGTCGAACCATCCCATTTTAGAGTCATATGACGCTACATACTCGAAACAGAGGTCTGTGCAACCAGGGTACTGAACTGCGCAGGCTCCTTGGCAGCACAGAGGGGTGGAAGCCAGGGATAAGGCGCTATGATCCCTATATAGATGAGACTCAATGCGCATCCCAGAGCTTGTGGGTCTGTGGCATTAAAAGCATCTAGGATTCGCCGGGCAGAGACTGCTGATAAGGTAGTAGAGCAGGAAGTCCGGCAATGACAAGCCGCCTCCGCCTTAGGTTCTTGTCAAAAGGTATGTTGCCGTGCTATCCAGGGATGACCCCCTGGTTGTGCCCAAACAAAGTTTAGAAGTCATGTTCTACGCAAGTCCCAAAAAAAGGAACGGTGGAGCGTTAAAGGGATCGCCTGAAAAAAGGAACAGACAAACGGGAAGGACGTTCATTTTTAAGATATAATACCTGGCCTATCCAGGAGAAGTCTCTTCTCCCTTTCCCATCTCAATAGATCTGCTATAATTCTAATAGGAGAGGAACAAAAATTAAGATTCAAAGACTTTGTCTAAGGAAGAGGGGTTACAAACTCCCAAGATAATTTGAACGACGATGGTCTCCCAGTGGAAGGGGAAGGAGGACCGTATAGCAGAAAGAAGGTCGGAGATTAGGATAAAAGCCGAGGGCCGAAACTCGAGTCATGTTATTTTGTGATACTAAATAATCCAAAGTCCTCCAAAACCCCCAGCGCTGCCGGGAGAGAGAACTCGGTTCCGAGATGTATAATATCGATCGTCCGCGTAAGCCGAGGGATTAAAGTGGAGATTTTCCCACTATGATCCCCCTTAGAACTCGCTGGTCCTCAACGATAGATACTGCATAAGGTGCTCCAATGACCAAATTTAAAGGATGGGAGAAAGGTGGCATCCCTGCTGGTGCCATAGCCTAACCTAAATGAGGGCAGATAGAGCCCCATTGGACACTGTATCTGTGCTAGCGGCGAGGAGTAGAGGGCCATCACCAGTCAGCACATCGTCACCGCCCCAAGCCCAGGGAGCTCAAAACCCCCCGCAGAAAAGGCCAGGAAACCCTATCAAAAGCCTTCTCTCCGCATCTAGTGAGAGGAAAAGGCAATTGGACTGTTGAGAATGAAATGTGGTGTATGAGGTGAGAAATCTTAAGCGAATGTGTCCTCTCACGCCTCCCTGGATGGACAAATCCACTGATCCGGTGAATAACGGTCTGAGCAGAGGGGTTTAGACGAATGGCCAGCACGATAGCAAAATCTTCGCATCGAGAGTTGATCAGCGTAGATAGGCCGATAACTCCTCTGGCACATCGCTCGGGTCCCTACCCTCCTATGGAACTAACCACAATGTGAGCCTGCAAGAAGGCAGGATCACAATGGGATTCAGGGAAACATGCGTTAAAAGCCTGCAGAATAGGGTTGCCGACAGTTCATTCTTCAGGTCCGTAAAACAAGGCCGTGAAGCCGACCGGCCAGTGGCATTTGCCCGAGGCAAGGACCTGTATTGTCTTCGCAAGAAGTTTCAACCCATTAACGGCTCCACCAGAAGAAGGGCGAGAGGACTCCGCAAGAAGACTCGGCATGGCCTGTTTTGCCAGAAAATTTGCAGGGAGGAGGGCAGAAGTCTCTATCGGGGTAGATTATACAGATGATGAGTAGTATTTGTGAAAGACCTGGAGTATATTCCCCTAAAATGAGTAATCCCGTCCGTTAGGGCTCTAAAATGCTGAGGAACAAAAAGGGAGAGCCCTTTTATCTCTGAGAGCTCGTCGCTAGGTTTTACCCCTGGTTTGTTACACCAAACATAAAAGGAAGCTGGACAGATTTTGGCGGTATTTCTGTGTCTCTTATCCATTAATAGAAGGAATCTCATGCCGAGCGTCTGATTAGAGACCTCAGGTCTGCATCTAATCGCAGTGGATATATGAACGTTTTTCTAGTGAGATAAATGTGTTATATCTCGTTCAAGTAAGTTTGGTAGGCTTAGCGTAGGATTCCCTCTAGAGTCGCGCCCCATGCTTTATTATGGTTCCTCTTGAGCATTCACTTCAGGTCTTCCCATGGTTTTGGGGCCGGGTCATCGAAGAAGATTGGCTGAGAGAATGATCAACTGTGGTCATTGTAGGTCTGATAGGCATAAAGAGTCCTGAGAGTAAAGACTCGATAAGAACTTCCACTAAAAAGCTGGACTCATTTATATTGTGGTAAAATGAGTCGCAGTGGAGACTGTGCAAGATCAAATAGGAGGATAACCGCCTACTGAGGGCATCCACCACATAGCTGAGGAGGCATGTTGCGGGAAGTAATAATTACTCTGCGGGTTATAGAGGGCCGTTGGGGAGAAATAGTAGAAAGTGGTATAATCACACGAACCTTTGATGTAAAAAGCCTCCAAGCAACCACCAGCTTGCATATCATGGAGCAGCCTTTTCACTCTGTTAGGATGAAAAGGGCAACCGATGGCGGTCGTAAGAGGAAGCATCTAGGAAAGGATTAAGAGCTAAATTAAGTTGCCACAGAGCACAATTATGCCCTTTGGCAAAAGCAGGTCAATTGTCCTATAAGGTCTTAGCAAGAAAGGTAGCTGTCCTTATTAGGGCAAAGATGTTTGCAATGAGAGGATTCCTGACCTGTGAAGGTTTATTTTAACAAAGAGTCCCTATGGCAAATCCTCATCACACATGACATCGCAGGACCTGGACCGTGAGCGACTTTTGTGAAAGAAGATGGCTACAAACCCTTGACTTGGATGATTACTGAATGTAAATGTCACCAGTCCAGGGAAGATACCTATTACGGTAGGACTGAATATTGGGATGGCAGTAAGTGGGTCTACCTGTATAAACAGTACTAATGTGATGATTTCTGCTTTGTGGAATTGAATACAAAATTTTTATCTTTTTTTTCGGGGAAATAAATCCCTTGACGTTAAGGGATTATTATAAACGAATAGAGGGACATTCCTCTGGCAGAAAAGGGACTAAAGGATAGGGACCCCCAATGGTCAATTAGTAGAGTAACCAGTCGTGCCTTGCCATTAAAACCACAAAAAAAACCAACAACATAAATAGTAACAAAGCCAACAAAAGGAGGCATCAACTAAGTAAACAGTTTTGATCAACTGCAAATGACCATTTTGTTAGAACACTTGGTCCACAACACAATATTGGGAGCACTTTACTCAAGTGGAGCCCAGAGGTATGAGAGTAACGAGAAAGAAGAGGAACTCACTCTCTGACAGTCCACGTTCGCAGCGAGGGGACCTCCAGAGTTTTTCCGAGGAACCTTATAAATGGTTGTCGGGTCTCTCAGAGACCCACCCAGGGAAACTAGGCTTGGGGTAAGGAACAGGTCAGGGGGGTAGAGGGAAGACGGAGGTAGTGGAAGAAGGGAGGGAAAGAAAAAGAAAACAAAATGGAAAAAGGGGGGGGAGGGGAAGGTATGGGTAAGAGGGAGAAGGGATAGCCAGGTGAACTCTCCGAGAGGGGCCGCCCCAGTGAGTCCTTCAGACACTATGCCTATTTTCGATTATCCAAAGAGTGTAATGGGCACAAATAAATATACAAACATTAAGTTACTTGTATAAGTGAAGTGACAGAGTACCAGAAGCCACCCAAAGGGTTGCATCAGACCTCTGTCATTCATGAAAAAAAACCAAAGACTCACAGTAACATTGCAGAGAAACGACGTCTGCCCTCCTCTTGAGAGATGGGGACAAGTAGTGTAGACAAAGATGTCCTGACTGGAACCGCAGCAAGCAAGCCAGGAATTGTTCCCAGAACATAATATGCAGGTGGTCACTCAGGACGATGGAATCTTTCCCCTCGTAGGTAGGGCCATCTGACTCCGTGTCTGCGTCGGACCCTTTAGGCTTACAAGGCCACCAAGATGAGGCCGTAGCCATTGGTTGTCCAGTAGCGTGGCCGAAAGGGAGCAAGACAGACTCGGTGGCCGCAGCCCATACAGCGCGGTCACCTCGGTAATCCAAGAGTCGAGATGATATTCGGTAGGTCCACTCCGGTGATCCTAAGAGTGAGCATTTTGTCCCGGAACCTGATCTTCAGGGAGAAATGAAACCCCCCACCATATGGAAACTTCTGGCTTGAAGAAGTGGACAGGAGAGGCTTGTAGAGCTGCCGCATCAAGGTACGACTGAGGAAAGGTCCCGGGAAAAGGCTTAATATATGGCCTTCATATTCACCTGTTGCTATCAATCTGGCTTAATTGCATAAACACTTCCTTCGTAGTGTAATGGTGGATCCTGCCAGATGGCATCCCCGAGGTGGTTATCGATCCAGACCTTGCGGGCGTAAGGCACTGTGAGGCCCCTGTCAAACTCGATATAGTGTCCCTTCAGTCTTTCCTAGAATACGTTTTGAAAATTTTTGTGAGAGCGCCGGTCCAATTCCACCAGTTTGACAGATTCTGGTAAGGCCCCGGAGTCGGACATTGTATTCCGCCCCCCCCTGCTCTGGCGTTCTCAAGTTCGTCCATGCAGACAAGCCAGCTGACGTTGTTGTGCATGCTTTTTTTTTGTTCCTTCAGCGAGGACCAGAGGTCGGTCACCAAAGCGGCCGTTGATTTCCTGAGCTTCTCCAATGCGGTGAGACCAGCTCATCAGTAAGTCGCGCTACATGGATTGGAACTGTGACGAAAGGTCTTGTTTCCAAGCCAGTAGCATTCCTGAGGCTAGGAGCTGCAGATCTTGTTTGGTGGGTTAGGGAATGAAATAAGGCTCTCAGCTCTGGGTGGGACTCCAGAGCTAGCCTGGCGGTTCTTCAGGGCGGTAGGAGAACTGGAGGTCTGGAACGCGGACCCCTGCCCGGCTGGTCGAGGGACAGTGCTAGGCAGTCAGATCAGACTGTGGGCCATTCCTTGAAGGTGGCTAACCCCCCGCAAGTGTGATGAGCTAGATCTGCGAGGCCCATGATTCATTGCCCTTTGGGAGGGCGACCACATCAAACCGATTCCGGTAGGGCCCCCGACGGAAATCAGGGCGGCATGGGGAGCCACATGTCAGAACCCGCGGGGAGTGAGGACCCCCTCCGTTCCTTGGGCCCCGCCGCCCACGCCCAATCCTCGTCCGGGGACCGCCCCCTACCAGGCCGCGCCGGACGTAAAGGTTCATCTCCTGAAAGAAGGATGTAAGAAACCGGGGCGAAATGAGGCCCATAGAAAGCAAGGTGTGTATCAGAGTCCTCTGGGGGCTGATCGGCCAACAGATGTAAGTCTCTTTGTGCTCCACAGATTTATTTCGACAGCAGGCAAGTTGTGCAGGTGAAGTCCCCAGGGTCCTTCTGCCGCCCCATACAGAGCCCTTGGGTCCATGCATGTACCATGGTGTTTGGCCCCTCTAGGTAGCGGTCCAGGCCTCCAGGCCTTGTTGCAACTTGCTAATGAGAGGCTAGGGGGTGAAAATGCTGGGCCTTTACAGGTATTGGGCCCCCCTCTGTGAGGTCGTGTGCTCCTGACTTCCCACCAACATCTCGCCCCCGACGAGGGCTCCTCTATGGCCCAATTCGATGTAGAACATTGAGGGGAGAGCCGTCCTGGTTCAGCGTCCCCAGCAATGGATGTGCGCCGCTGAGTGCCTGTGGAGATGAGGTCAGGGAAAACCGGGGAGTCTCTGCTGCAGCTCGAGATCCCGTGCGTTCGGGTCTGGCTCCGGCAAAGTGCCGAACATGTCCCTGTGGAGCCCCAGTTTGCAACTGACCTCTTGTTTTCTGGCCGGATCCGCTAGGTCCTCGCTTGCAGAAGGGGGGGGGGGAGGGGGGGTGGGGGCACAAACACCACATGGGGAGGGGGGGGGGGGGGGGGGGGGGGGGGGGGGGTCGGAAAGAGGTCATCTCCGGCTCTCGAGACGCGCAGAGTGCGCGGACGTCTCCCTGCTCCTCGTCCCGCTCTCACTCACCGCATGTTTTGTCCGGGTGCGGCTGGCGGATACCTCGCAGCCCCGCGACGCTTCTCGCGCAGTTCCAGTTTGGCCGGCGTGGCTTTCGCTCCCCCGTCCACCCCCTAGCCAGCAAAAGCTCCCGTTCGGGGCGGGAGTGTCCTGCTGTTTTCAGGAGGAGCGCTGCTGTGCAAGATTGGCGCCTTAGCCAGCGACGCGCGGGAAGCTGAGCCGTCGCCCCTAATCCCGTACGGGGCAAAATAGTTCGAGATAGGGAAGCCCAGTGAGGTCAGCAGGGGATCAGCGGCTGCGGCGTTCTCTTGCATTTAATTCGGCCCATTTTCCATGTCCATGCAGTATATTAAGTGTGATCTCTGGAGGAGCTCCTGCACGTGCGTCCAGTCCCTTACATGGCAAAACCACGCCCATAACGGCGTGTAATTTACCGGTACACAACAACAGAAAAACTTGTAATTAACCTTCGGTTATGAATACTGCTACAGCCAAAATATCTTCTTTGGCGGTGAAAAGGAACGTTTATTTTTACTAAGTACCAACTGCAGATAAATACTTCATCTACTTAACCCTTGGATGTAAATTGCGGAAAAGAAATGTGTGCACCAACAAATACCCATCTTGTAGCGTGTTAAACAGCTTGTATTTTATGGAACGCACAACAAATATAAAAACTTGTAATTGACCTTC
This sequence comes from Phyllomedusa bahiana, assembly GCA_025379985.1. NCBI lineage: Eukaryota > Metazoa > Chordata > Amphibia > Anura > Hylidae > Phyllomedusa > Phyllomedusa bahiana. The sequence goes on along the minus strand of JAODAL010048126.1, from coordinate 8,571 downwards.
GGGTTATGAAATGTATGCTACAAGCAAAATTCTTCATTGGGGCGGTGAAGAAAGAACGTTTTCTTTTACTAAGTACAACTATATAACAATACTTATTTAACCCTTGGATGTAAATTGTGCAAAGAAATAGCTGCCACCATTACCAGCTTAGTAGCGTGTTAAAACGCGTGTATTTTACGGAACACAACAAAAAACTTGAAATTAAGGTTCGGATATGAATAGATGCACAGGCAAAATTTCTTCTTTTGGCGGAGAAAATTAACATTTGTTTTAGTGACCACAACAGCAGAACAACTCTTAATTAACCCCTGGACTAAATTGAGGCAAAATAAAAGAGCAAACCGAAAAAATAAGTGGTAGTTGGATTGAAAAACGCTGTTTCTTTAACAGAATACAACAGGAACAGGCTTAGATAATCCTTGGATGTTCAATGTGGCCTCGAGTAACTGAAGCAGATAGCAGTAAAATGTAAATGCAATGAGCTTGCTTTGGACGCACACTGAGACTTCCAGTTCCAATAAAAACCGGCCCACAAAAATCAGAATTAGAACTAAGAAAGCTTTCTTTTGAGACAAGCTGTGACACTCCCAAAAACTCGCAGTATAAAAGTTGAGATCTTTAGTTATGAGAGTATCATAGGCGAGCAGCGCGGAAGCATGGAGCAGCATCTCTACACAGTACAGTGAGGGAGTGTGAGACGATGCATGGCACCCAGGACTTATATAGTGCGTGACTGTCACACCAGAATCCTGCCAGGTCCTCTGATTGGCTTTCATCTCTAGCACATGACATGTAGGCTACGCCTTTCATCCTCCCAGTACCTCTCTTTTCCCCCATGTAACATACATGTGCTCGTAGCTATTTTATCAATCAACACACGCTTCGATCCCCCCGCAAATCTTCCAAACTTCGACTTCGTTCAGAATCGAAGTTTTTTTTCCTGCAATTCTAAAAGGAATTCCCACTTCGTTAGAATCAATTCACCCATCTCTAATCATATGTCCTAGGGGAAGAAACATTTCTTGTACATCATAGACTAGAAAACAGCAGGCAGTGTCAATCAGTTGCCTTTAAGGCAAGTAAGATATTGCCGTGTATTAAAAGAGGCATGGACTTGCGGGACAAGGAAGAATTCTACCGCTGTAGAGGTCGCTTGGTGCGACCTCACTTGGAGAATATTGCGAGTTCCTTTTCTGACCCATTCTATAGAAGAGATGTAATGGATCTAGAGAGAGTGCAAGGTGAGGCAACCAAACTTATAATAGGTAATGGAGCGATATTAGTTATGAGGAAGGTTTTAGTAGACTTGAACTATATTAGTTCTGAGAAAAGATGGCTTCGGGTTGACATGATAATTTATATAAAAATAAAAAAAAGGTCCCTCACAAAAAGTATGGGAAAAATTAGTTCAAGAAAAGCCCCCTCAAACAACCAAGGAGATCATTTCCCTTTGGCCTAAGAGGAAAAAAGGATTCAATCTCCAGAGGAAAAGGGCATTCTTCACTGTAAGAACTGTGAATCTGTGGAATAGCCTGCCTGAGGAGCTGGTCACAGCAGGAACAGTAGATAGTTTCAAGAAAGATACCTACCTGAAACTAAAGAATATTAATGCGTATGTAGCTAAGATAAATTTCTGGATCCTTGGCTGGTGTAGGGTTCTGTCGTCAAGATGGGTTCTTCACTCAGGAGGCAGATTTTGTTCTTACCCTTGTGGGTTTCAGGGCATTCACCAGCGGGGAGGCTGGGCTTGAACTCCTTGTCTCCCTCCCTTCCCCACCCTTGGTTAAACTTGATGGACACATGTCTTTTTTAAACCGTAATAACTATGTAACTATGTAACCTGCACCAGATTTATCAACACTATGATAAATGTGGCACATGGTAAGACTGTCTAGTCTAAATTCTCAAGTCTAAAGTCTAAATACGTTGTCTAAGATTAACACACTATTGATAAATCTGCCCCATTGAGAATTTATGAAATGTTCAGCTTCCTGTTGTCAGTCCTAGTTTGCTAACCTATTTATAACTTCTATTGATCTCATTAGAAATATCATACATTGTGTCCTAGTGGAAACAATAGATGTATATAATTCTTACAAGTTATAATAATGAAAAGTTGTTCTGTTCTATGGGAACAAAACTGCAGTTTTATAAAGTATTTGTAAAATGTTCATCTTCCTGTTGCTGGTGCTAGGGTGCCAATTTCTTTACATCTAGTGATATCAATAGAAATAACATACACACCAGTCCCCTATTGGTCATAATATATGTAAGTATTTCTTACAAGTTAGAATAATGGAAAGGTGCCCAGTTCTTTGGGAACTGGGCTGCAGTCGTATTAAGTAGGACAGTGCTCCAAATCCTTTATGCTGCTGGTTTCTTAGGCAAAAATTGGAATGGTAGGTTTTCTTTAAATCAACCAATTTCGAACTGCTAGTCATCTACTCCATATCACTGCACGTTCATCAGAGCATGCTTAAGCAATAAATGTGTTTATCCAACGCTGCAATTGGCATTATAAAATGGTTTAAGGAGCATAATTCTCTATCTCTTGATGGGAAGTGTTTAGCTTACGTACATCACTGTAATAAAAGAGCTTACGGCAAAATTAGCAAACACATTACAAGTAGCTTTTTTGTCAAACTTGTAAGTTTAGTCATGTTTTCACAAGAAAAAAATGGCTAAACATTAAAACATAATGAGATTGCATTTTTTAAGCATTAATGATATGAACTTACACAGCATGTACATTCCCTCTAATAGACTTAGATCTAATTAACAACTGAGTATGTGGCCAATTTCTAATGGGTATGATCAACACAAGCTTGTAAAAGTAAAGTGCCAGACATTAAGATTTCCTTGAATTCTACTGATTTAGTAGAGGGATAATAGGATGACTAGAAGTCGTTATATTTTCAAATCTACACTTTATAACTAATTGTATGTTTGCACGACAAGTAAATACCTGGTCTAGTTTATTACATTTTAAGGAAAATACAAAGTTTCTTATGTTACTAATCTGTTATTTCATTTATAATGAAAATAAGCATAAATTCCCATCTGACCGTGGGGGGATACAAGCATCTGAGGGCCTCTGGCAGGAACTGTATATGAGTCTCTTGCTTTCCAGTTACTCATCAAAGTACACCCTTCAGATGTCTTAGTATTTTGACTAATGCAAAAATCGATTACCAACAGCCCCCCCCCACCCCCTCATTTTTTGTATGCAAGATTTTGGACAGTAGGAAACTGTGCCAGCTTTTAAATTAGTTTCCCCACCATTACATAGTCATGTTCATTGTATAGATAATAAAAATTATTAATAGTGTCATTTACATGCTACTAAAAAGGATCAAGTGAAGAATTATGGCATTCAGTTACCCTGCATGGTGCCACCTGGGGTGACATGTATGAAAACTCTTTAGGTCTAAGACTTTATTGCCCACAGCAACCAATCAGAGTTCCCCTTTCATTTCATATATATCGCTCTGAAAAAATAAAATGGGGAGTCCTGATTGGTTGCTATGGGCAACAAAGAAAGTCTTAGATCTAGACAGTTTTCATACATGCCCCCCTGGTGTCAAACATGTATAGTATTATGCATTTCCACCTAATGAGTTGAGTCACTTTCTCTTGCAATAGTAATCTTTACAAAACAAGCCAAAGCAACAATTCTTTGATTATGAACAACTTTATGTATAATTTTGTTTTTTACAGTTCAACCAGTCCTTTAATGCATATACTGCACAATGACCGTGTTTACATTTTATAACTTTATAATATAATAGTTTATAGTAGGTAAATGAACACTTGCTAGTGATGGCAACAAGACTTCTGTGCAAGGGACCAAAACTTTGTATCAGAAAACAGTGGTTGGCAATGACCGCTACAGCAGAGACTACTTTGTACTCTTACAACTGGTCTGGTGCCAGATTTTCAACAAATTTAGATATTTAGGGGGACATATATGAACGGGCATTTCGCCTGTTTTCAAGCGTATAATGCACCTCACTGTGCCGACTCCGCTGTCGGACGCACTAAAAACGATGTTAGGTTGCAACTTCGAGCCACTTTTCAATGGCGCAATGAACATGAACGGGACGTTTCTGTGGGTGTTCTAGTGTGGACTCACCACATTCGAAAACACCGACACAAGATCATTCAAAACGGCAACAGTGAGGCGCAATACAGCTCAGACAGTCATACCATAGATTCAAAAGTTTTTTTGGGGGGGGTGTACAGAGCTGGAGGAGGCGAAGTTGATCGGAAATTATTAAATGGGTCAAAAATAAAGTTACAACATTACAGTATAAAAATAATTTTTCAATACAAGTAAATTAATTAAATAATAAAGATAAATTATCCAAGTTGTATAAAAAAGATTTCAATGTATTGAAAAACTTGTTTCATTTAAAATTATTGGAAATATATATAACAATCTCAAAAGAAAGAAATACAGCTATAACAAGTGTCTTAAAAATATCCTATAAACTTAAACAAAATTTTAAATAAAAAAGCCACTGATGATGTTGTACTGAAGTTCATTTATTTCATTTTAATACAAACAATTGTAGATGTATTTTTGGGCTGCTTATTTCATCTTTTATTCTATGTTAGGTATATACAGCAAGAGCCAGCACAGCAAAGGTATTGCGTTTGAACCATGGTCTCCAAGCAGGATTTCTATTCACTGACCTGCTTGATGATTTATCTCTGATTTCCAGCCTGTCTAGAAACTTAATACATGTTAGGCGCCTAAGTTCCGCAATGCGCCTCACACACAGGCGAGGCACGGGGAACTTTACACTGCATTTATGACCGCACTTCGGGCAGGGCCATACATCATCAGCGTATATGTTCATGGAAAAAAACGTGACACGGCCGCCTCAACGCGCCGATCTTCATACATTTCCCCCTTAGTATAAATATAAAATACACTTTAAATATATGCTATACCTATGGGATTACACTGAGTTACAGTATCTTTCACCCTGAAGTTTATACAATGAACATTGCAACCCTCAAATATCACAGACATATTAAAGAGCATTAAAGGGGGACTAATGACCCCAGTCATTCATTGCCAAAAAGAAAAAGATGATGCCTAGACTACTTCTGGTTTTAGCTCCATTAAAATGTTTATCCCCCCAGTTTTGTGTGAAGTACTCTGTGTGAGACGTGTATGATTGGCTTTTCCACCCTTTTCTTGATTCAAATGCGCCAAAGTGAGTCGGATTTGATAATAATGCGTCAGGCGCATTGTTCGTAAGACTCGACACTTTGTAATGCATCTAACATGAAGGAGTGTTCTGGGGGCATCGCACCACACTCGTAAAATTATACACATATATGAATGTGGGTTTGGCAAGAACTAGTCGCATTATTACTGTCGAACAGGCAGACCTATTTCAATGCGGTCTGTCTGAGCCTAAGGAATTGAAATGAAGCTAGATTGGCTGTTAGGAAAAAAAAATGTCCAACATTTCTCAACTTTTACCAGTACAATAATAAAAAGTAATTTCTGATAATTATCAAACTAGCTAAAATTAAATTATTTAAAAAAGAATAAAAATGTTTTTATGCATAAAAAAAATACTAAAATCTCAAAAAAAGATAAAAATATCTCGTATAAAATGTATTTAATTTAAATCTAAATCTAAAACTAATTTTACATTTAATAACTGATTATGTTGTTCAGATTTTACAATTTTTAATTTTTACTATATTAAATTTGAAATGTATTTTTGCTGCTCTCATCCTTTTTTCTACATACAGTAATAGCCAGCACAGCACAGGTATTTGGCTTGGGACCTTGAGGTCCTCCCACGCAGGATCAGTACCATAGTTTCTCATTCACTGACTGCTATTACATAATGTTCTTTCTTTTTTTTTTTTTCCCAGCCTATCTATAGCCTTTATACATGTTTGGTGCATTACTAATACTAAGTTCCACAATGCATCAATAACACTTTTATACATTCAGGCACATTATACACTGAAAACGAGACTCGACAATTCACTTCTAAGCGCCTTCCTTCATACATGTCTTCCTGTATGTTCTAAGCTATGTTGAACAAATGGTATGGCCAATCTGCTTAAATTTAACGCTACAATCTGTTGGCTACAATAACCACACTATGGTTATTGGACAGTATTTCCACTTAATTTATCAATCAATTTTACACACTTTCATTTATTTTTTAAATAGTACTAACATATTTCTCAGCACTATACAGAGACTGTTATCACCTACATTGGTCCTTATCCCTTATTAGGGTTTACAATGTAAATTCTAATATAACTTATCAGTATGCTTCTTGAGTCTGAAAGGAAACACATATAAGCACTTGCAGATATACCTCCCAACTTTTAAGATGGTCAAAGAGGGACCACCTTGATAGTCGTACTTCTCAACAAGTTAGTTTAGCATTCAGCAGTATGTATGAAACCGTCTCACAGTAGTTTTATAAATTTTTCCCGTTGTGAGACACATTTGTGCACCAAAAAGTGGAACATACAATGGCCACATGGTAGAAAACAGTACTAGGTCGAAAAAACTACCCCCCCCCCTCATTTTGTTTCCCAATAAGCAACCGAATAAGAGCCTCCCCTCTCATTTTCCAGAGTAACTATAATGAAGATGAAAGGGAACTCTGATTGGTTGCTATGGGAAACAAAGTGAGTTTTAGACCTAGACAGTTTTCATACATGTGGCCCACAGTGTCTGCACCAAAATGTATCTCAGCCTCACCACTATGAAATCTAGATAAGGTTTAGTCCACAACTTATGTCGCCACAGTTCTACTGAATCTGGTGTGACATTCTCCTGTAGAATGGGTGCATACAAAAGTGTTCCAAAGTTGTTTTAGCCAGCTCCCGCCAAAGTCGTGGGTGCACGGAGGTCCGCTCAAGCTGCGCTATGTAGGCTTCAAGATAGATGGATTTTCCAGCACCACTCGATGAAGTATAGTATAAAATCAAAAAACGTAATAGCATATACCTGGGCTAATATACAATGCACACTGCCTCGTGTGTATGGTGGTCTGGATATGGCAACTCTCCAGTGGCCTTCTTCAGCAAACATATATCCAATCCGGCCCAAAGTAGAATATGTAAAAACACACGTTATTCAAAGTCTTCATTCAAGTAAAAAAAAGTCCATCAGACATACTTGTATTCCTTTTCAATAATCTGCAACGCAGTATCCACGAGCAGTGAAAGACTGATCCAGCTCAATCTCATGCGCCGCATGTAGCTAGTGGAGAGCAGTATGGACAGGGGGCGTCACCTCCAGCGGAAGCGACGTTTCGGAAGAAAAAACCTCCTTTCTAAAGCTTGAGAAAGGGGGATTTTGTCTTCTGAAACGTCGCTTCCAGAGACTATGGGTGTGACCTGGTTATCTCGTTTAATGTATTCTGCCTTTTTGGGGAGTGAGGACCAGTCCCAAACCCTCTTCAACCAATTTTAAAAAATTTCCTGATTAATTTGGGGGTGGGATTATTCGCAGCTTTTGTAACTATCTTTAAAGTGTGGTATTAAACATGACATTATGTTCCCCCTTACTGTATGAGTAAGGGCCCGTTTATTCCCCGAAACGCGTTAGCGTAATTTTTTTCTACGTTTGTCTTTTGGCTTCCCTTGCTCCCATTGCTGTTCTATGCGTGCTGCTTGCTTTTATATGATTTTTTTACTAAAAAGGCTTTTTTGTTTTATACCATATTCATCGAGTGGTGCTGGAAAATCCATCTATTTTGAAATTACTTTGCCGCGCTTAGTGGACCTCCGTGCACCCCACTTTTGGGGGGAGCTGGCTAAAACAAAATTGGAACAGTGAGTGCCTCAAGCTTATTGCCCTGCCCTTGCCTATTGTTTATAAAAGGGTTTAACCTTTTTTGTGATTTTTTATGCAGCCATTAGAACAGCAAATTAAATTTTGGGGCAATTAGGTTGTCGCAATGGCCTTTTGACCGAAATTTAGACAACTTAAAAAAGTCTAAATTTTTTTTATACACAAAGCAAAAAAGCCAAAGAAAAAACGAGTTTTAAAAAAGAAGAGTTTTTGGGGAAAGTTCTACACAAGAAACCCTTATTTTTGGGGGGACCTTTTGACCTTACGCAAATTATGGACAAGGGGCATGATTCCCCCGGGGTTTCGCCTCAAAAAAGTCCCCGCAACCGTCTATAATGAAACGTTTGTATGTGAATGGAATTCTATATTATCCACGTGTTCCTTGCAACTTATGCAATTAATTACCAATAGAAAAAAGAAATTTGAAAAACCTTCCAAAGAATCAAGGAACCGGGGCACGCGACGAGTTTAAGGATTACCAATTTTGAAAGTGAGCTGAAAAAGGACATCTATTATTGTAGAGAGGGCGAACGTTCTAACGAAGCGGAATTCGTTTAACATTTTTAGGGAAAAATTCGGTTCTAAAGAAGTCAAAGTTTGGGGTCTTGGGTGAACAAGTGTGTTTTGATTGATAAAAAGGCTGGAGCAATGGCCTACTGGGGCAAAACACTCTGGGAGGAAGAGGGATAGCCGCATGACTGTGCAGAGATGAAGCCAAACGA
>JAODAL010048125.1:0-29283 GCA_025379985.1 Phyllomedusa bahiana | reverse complement strand
AAAACACATTAAACCACCTAACAACCCTTTTACCCACACAGGGCCTAAACTAAAGGAAACCCCGCGTCATAACATATACCCCCCCTTAACCCCCCATTCACACCACACAGCGCTAATACGAAGAGAAACCGCGCATCCAGATCCACCTAACCCCATTCACCCACACATGCGCTAATACGAAAGAAACCGCGTCATAAAACATATACCCCCCAACCCCCTATCACACCACACATGGCTAATACTGAAAGAAACCGCGTCATACACGTAAACCACCAAACCCCCCTTTTCAACCACCATGCCTAATACTGAAAAACCCCCGCTTCATACACAGTATACCACCTAACACCCATTCACACCAACATCCTAATACGAAAAAAAACCCCTCTACACAGTATACACCAACAACTATCACACCACAATGGCAATACTGAAAAAAACCGCGTCTTTCCCACAGTATACCACCTAACACCTATTAAACCCCCACACATGCCTAATACTGAAGAGAAACCCTCAAACACAGTATCCACCTAACACCTCATCCACCACACATGCGCAATACTGAAGAAACCCCTATACACGTAACCCCTAACACACTATTCACACCACACATGGGCTAAAACAAAGAGAAACCGCGTCATCCCACAGTATACCCCCCTAACACCTCATTCAACCACACATGCGTAATCTGAAAAAACCCTAACACAGTAACCCCCAAAACCCCATTCACAACCACAATGCGTAATACTGAAGAAAAACCCGCTAAATACACAGTATAACACCTAACACCATTCACACCACACATGGCAATACTAAAAAACCGCGTCATACACATATACCACCTAACACCTCTTTACACCCACACATCCTAATACTGAAGGAAACCGCGTATACAAAAACCCCACCTAACACCCCCACCCCCACTCAAAACCAAAAACCCCCCCCCAAACCAGATCCCACCTAACACCCATTCACACCACACATGCGCCTAATACTGAAGAGAAACCCGCTCACACAGTTAAACCACCTAACACCACATTCACACCCAACGCATCAAGAAGGAAACCCCAATAACACAGTATAACCACCTAACACCCCTATTCACACCCAACACATGCGCTAATACTGAAAAAAACCAGCTCATAACATCACCCTACACAAACCCACACCTAACACCTCATCACAACCCCACACATCCAAACACTGAAAGAAAACCCTTCATACACAGTATACCCACCTAAACACCCATTCACACCACACATCGTAATCTGAAAGAACCCGAAACAATATACATAACACCCATTAACAAATCCTATATAGAAGAAACCTAAAAACCCCACATATACAATAAACACATACAAAACATGCCAAAAACTGAAAAACCCGCCATACCTTACCACCTAACACCTCATTCACACCACACATGCGCTAATACTGAAGAGAAACCGCGTCATACACAGTATACCACCTAACACCTCATTCACACCACACATGCGCTAATACTGAAGAGAACCCGCGTCATACACAGTATACCACCTAACACACTATTCACACCACACATGCGCTAATACTGAAGAGAAACCGCGTCATACACAGTATACCACCTAACACCCCATTCACACCACACATGCGCTAATACTGAAGAGAACCCGCGTAATACACAGTATACCAACTAACACACTATTCACACCACACATGCGCTAATACTGAAGAGAACCCGCGTCATACACAGTATACCACCTAACACCTCATTCACACCACACATGCGCTAATACTGAAGAGAAACCGCGTCATACACAGTATACCACCTAACACCTCATTCACACCACACATGCGCTAATACTGAAGAGAACCCGCGTCATACACAGTATACCACCTAACACACTATTCACACCACACATGCGCTAATACTGAAGAGAAACCCGCTATCATACACAATTACCACCTAACACTTACATTCACACCACACATGCGATTTAAATGCTGGAGGAGAACCAAACCGCGTAATACACAGTAAATACACCTAACTCCCCATTCACACCATCACCTGCGCTAATACTGAGATAACCCCGCGTCATACACAGTAAGTACCACCTAACACCTACCATTCACACCACAACATGCCGCTAATACTGAAGAAAACGCGTCATACACAGTAATACCACCTAACACCACATTCACATCACACCATGTGCGCTAGAATACAATGAAGAGAAACCGACGCCAACACAGTAAGCCACCTCACACCCATTCACGCCGCCACACTCTCACATACTGAAAGAGAAACCGCGTCATACACAGTATACCACCTAACACCCCATTCACACCACACATGCGCTAATACTGAAGAGAACCCGCGTCATACACAGTATACCACCTAACACCCCCATTCACACCAAACATGGCGCTAATAACTGTTAGAGAAAACCAGCGTCATACACAGTATACCACCTAACACCCCATTCACACCAGACATGCGCTAATACTGAAGGGAACCCGCGTAATACACAGTATACCAACTAACACACTATTCACACCAGACATGCGCTAATACTGAAGAGAACCCGCGTCATACACAGTATACCACCTAACACCCCACCATTCACACCACAAATGGCGGCTACATACAGAAGAGAAAACCGCGTCATACACAGAATACACCACCTAACACCTCATTCACACCACACATGCGCTAATTACTGAAGAAAAACCCGTCATAATAACATAATACCAACAACACACTATTCACACCACACACAGCGCTAATACAGAAGATAACCCGGTCATACTCATACACAGGTATACCACTAACACACTAATTCACACCAACATGCGCTAATACTGAAGAGAAAACCCCCCCCCGCCGGTTTTTCCCCCATACACAGTATAACCACCTAACACCCCATTCACACCACACATGCGCTAATACTGACAGAGAACCCGTAATACAAATTATACCAACTAACAACACTAATTCAACGACCACACAATGGCTAAATAATGAGAGAAAAACCCGCGTCAACACAGTATACCCACCTAACCACCTCATTCATACACACCTGCGCTTAATCTACTAAGAGAAAACCGCGTCATAACACACTATAACCACCTAACACCTCCATTCACACCACACATGCGCTAATACTGAAGAGAATCCTCCTCATAAACAGTATACCACCTAACACACTAGTCACAGCTCATATGCGCTAATACTGAAGAGAACCCGCGTCATACACAGTATACCACCTAACACCTCATTCACACCACACATGCGCTAATACTGAAGAGAACCCGCGTCATACACAGTTTAACAACGCTATCACCCCCCCATTCACGGACCCACCCATGCGCTAATATCGAAGAAACCCGCCGTCATACACAGTATACCACCTAACACATCATTCACACCACACATGCGCTAATTCTGAAGAGAAACCGCGTCATACACAGCAAACCACCTAACACCCAATTCATACCACACAAGCGCTAATACTGAAGAGAACCCCGTCATACACAGTATAACCACCAAACCCTCATTCACAACCACACATGCGCTAATACGTGAAGGAGAACCCGCCGTCAACACAGTATACCACCTAACACCCCCATTCACACCAGACATGCGCTAATACTGAAGGGAACCCCGCGTAATTACAACCGTATAACCAAATAACACACGATTCACATCACCATACATGCGCTAATACTGAATATAACCCGCGTCACTACACATAAACCACCTAACACCCCATTCACACCACACATCGCGCTAAACTGAAGAAGAAACCGCGTCATACAACAGTAATAACCACCTAACACCTCATTCAACTCACACATGCGCTAATACTGAAGAGAAACCGCGTCATACACAGTATACCAACTAACACACTATTCACACCACACATGCGCTAATACTGAAGAGAAACCGCATCATACTCATACACAGTATACCAACTAACACACTATTCACACCAGACATGCGCTAATACTGAAGAGAACCCGCGTCATACACAGTATACCACCTAACACCCCATTCACACCACACAATGCGCTAAAAACTGAGAAGAACCCGCATTTAATTTAAAAAAAAAAAATAAAATACACACAGTATACCAACATAACACACTATTCACCGACAACCCAAAAAAAAAACCCCCCATCATGCGCCTAATAATCTAAGAGTAACCTCGTCATACACTTTATTCCACCTAACACCTCATTCATACCACACATGCGCTAATACTGAAGAGAAACCGCGTCATACACAGTATACCACCTAACACCTCATTCATACCACACATGCGCTAATACTGAAGAGAAACCGCGTCATACACAGTATACCACCTAACACTCTATTCACACCACACATGCGCTAATACTGAAGAGAAACCCCGCGTCATACTCAGTATAACCACCTAACACCTCATTCCACCACACACATGCGCTAGTACGAAGTAGAAACCCGCGTCACTACACAGTAAGACCACCTATCACCCCCATTCACACCACACATGAGCTAATACTGAATAGAACCCGCGTCCCTCCACAGTATACCCAACTAACACACTAAACACAAACGACCCACATGCGCTAATGCTGAGGAGAACCCGCGTAATACACAGTATACCACCTAACATACTATTCACACCACACATGCGCTAATGCTGAGGAGAACCCGCGTCATACAACAGTAATACCACTAACACACTCATTCTCACCACACATGCGCTAATGCGGAGGAGAACCCGTGTAATACACAGTATACCACCTAACACCTACTATTCACAACCACACATTCGCTAATACTGAAATAGAATCCGCGTCATAACACAGTATACAACCTAACACCTCATTCTACACCACCACAACATGCGCTAATACTTGAAGAGAAACCGCGACAATACACAGTATACCACCTAACACCTTCAATCACACACCACACAAAAAATGCGCTAATACTGAAGAGAAACCGCGTCATACACAGTATACCACCTAACACCTCATTCACACCACACATGCGCTAATACTGAAGAGAAACCGCGTCATACACAGTATACCACCTAACACACTATTCACACCACACATGCGCTAATACTGAAGAGAACCCGCGTCATACACAGTATACCACCTAACACCACATTCACACCACACATGCGCTAATACTGAAGAGAACCCCCCGTCAAACACATATACCACCTAACAACACCCTCATTCACAGCACACGTGCTAATACTGAAGAGAAACCGCGTCATACACAGTATACCACCTAACACCTCATTCACACCACACATGCGCTAATACTGAAGAGAAACCGCGTCATACACAGTATACCACCTAACACCTCATTCACACCACACATGCGCTAATACTGAAGAGAACCCGCGTCATACACAGTATACCACCTAACACCTCATTCACACCACACATGCGCTAATACTGAAGAGAAACCGCGTCATACACAGGATACCACCTAACACACTATTCACACCACACATGTGCTAATACTGAAGAGACAGGGCCGCCACCAGAAATTTCAGGGCCCCATACAAGCTGAAAGCACCTGCCCCCCCCCATAAACCCCGCCCCCAGAAACTCCGATCGCACCCGCCCCCAGCAAAAAAACGGCCTTAGGACAAAAAAGCCCATTTTACCACAAAATACAGTGATGCAAAAAGAACTGTATTGTGTAGTTACAATAGCAATTGAGTCACACATCTGTCTGTCTCCCACAATCCATAAGACACAGGGCTCAATAGCTCCATTCCATATCCCCATCCACCCACATACAAATTATCCCCCACCACCCACTACCATAACCCGCACCACATGCCCACATACAATATCCCCCCCTCCACCACATACAATATCCCCCTCCACCCACATACAATATCCCCCTCCACCCACCAACAATATCCCCCTCCACCCACAAACAATATCCCCCTCCACCCCCAAACCCCATACAATATCCCCCTTCCACCCACAACAATATCCCCCTCCATGTCTCCCTTGGTCCAACGCACACTCCACCACCTTCTAAAATAAACACCAGCAAAAAAGTAAGTGTACCTCCTAACATCAGCTCAGTATAACCTACGAACACCGCCACGATAGAGACCACAAGAGTTCAGACACCATCATCAGGTAAAACCAACACACCGCCACATAGAGACCACATAAGGTCAGACACCAGCTTCAGGTCAACATCAACATACAGTGAATACAGCACTGATCCAATTTAGAATCAAAATAACCCCTGAAATTTCCCCAAGGAACACCACCGGAGATGTCCATATCTAAGGAGTCCCGTTCTCTTCTCTCATGAGTCGTTCTTTTAATCCTTTCTTCTGCAAAAAAAATCCGTTTCCACAACCGTCATGAGGACTTGTCCGCGGCCACACATAACTCATCCCTGCAGAAATTATACACAAATATCTAGAATCTTCATTTTCAGCATTTTTTACTAATTCCCAACCTCTGTAACAAACTTCCCAGGGTGGGAGAGCGGGTACAGGCCATAATTTAGAGCTAGTATCCTAAGGGGTGGAGGTGGGGGAGAGGACTAACCCTCTGGAGAATAATGCTACAACTATGGTCTGCTCCCCTAACAATAATAATTAACCAGGTAGGTAGGTCCTAATGGGAAAGGTCCCGGTAATTAGATAGGCCCTATTTAGAGTAATACCCCGCTCAGAATAAGGAAAAAAAAAGTTGGTAGGCCAGCCCCAGGTAGGTTGGTGGGTACTAAGCCCATGTGTCCCCTTAAGTTTGTAGGCCGGTCCAGGCCCTCCTTTAGAGGTTAGGGTGGAGTCAGGGCCCTCCTTAAGGTTAGGTTGAGTCAGGGCCCTCCTTTTATAGTTAGGTTGGAGTCAGGGCCCTCCTTAGAGGTTAGGTTTGGAGTCCAGGGACCACGCGATTCAAGGGACCTCCTTTAGAGGTTAGGTGGAGTCAGGGCCCTCCTTTAAGGTTAGTAGAGTCAGGGCCCTCCTTAGAGTTTAGGTAGATGTCAGGGCCCTCCTTTAGATTTTAGTAGAGTCAGTGCCCTCCTTTAGAGTAAGGTAAGTCAGGGCCCTCCTTTAGAGGTTAGTTAGAGTCAGGGCCCCCTTTAGATGTAGGCAGCCAGTGCCCCCTTTAATATAGGCAGCGCCATGGGACCCCCTTTAGTTATAGGCAGCGCCATGTACCCCCATTAGTGATAGGCAGTCAGGGACCCCCTTTAGTGATAGGCTGTGCGCCAGGGACCCCCTTTAGTGATAGCTGCGCCAGGACCCCCTTTAATGATTCGGCTCGTGCCCAGGGACCCCCCTTAGTGATAGGCTGGCTGCGCCAGGGACCCCCCTTAAGTGATAGGCAGTCGCAGGGACCCCCTTTAGTGATACGCATCGCCATGGTCCCCCTTTAGTGATAGGCAGCGCCAGGGACCCCCTTTAGTGATAGGCAGCGGCAGGGATCCCCTTTAGTGCTAGGCAAGCGGCAGGATCCCCTTTATGAAGCAGTCAGGCCCCCTTTAGTGATAGGCAGTCAGGACCACCCCCCCTTAGTGATACCAGTCAGGGCCACCCTTTAGTGATAAGGCAGTCGGACCCACTTTAGCGATTGGCAGCTCCAGGGACCCCCTTTTAGAGATAGCAGTCAGGGGCCCCCCTTTAGTGATAGAAAAGGCAGCGCCAGGGAACCCCCCTTTATGATAAGCAGTGCCAGGGACCCCCTTTAGTGATAGGCAGTCCAAGGGCCCCCTTTAGAGATAGGCAGCGCCAGGGACCCCTTTAGTGATGGGCAGCGCCAGGGAACCCCCTTTAGTGATAGGCATGCCAGGGACCCCCCTTTAGTGAGACTACAGCACAGAGCAGTCAGGGCCCCTTTAGTGAAGGCAGCGCAAGGACAGCCCTTTAGTGATAAGCAGTGCCAGTGGACCCCCTTTAGTGATATGCGTGCCAGGACCCCCTTTATGATAGGCAGCAGGGCCCTCGCCTTCAATAACGTGATAGGCAGGTGCAGGGACCCCCTTTAGTGATAGGCAGTCAGGACCCCCCTTTAGTGATAGGAAGTCAGGCCCCCTTTAAGTGATAGGCATGCAGGCCCCCTTTAAATGATAAGCAGATCATGACCCCTCTTTAGTGATAGGCAAGTCAGGACCCCCCTTTAGTGATATGGCATTCAGGTCCCCCCTTTAGTGATAGGCAGTTCAGGGCCTCCCTTTAATGACAATGCAGTCAGACCCCCCCTTTAGTGATATGCAGTCCAGGAACCCCCCTTTCAGAGATAGGGCAGCTAGTGCCCGCTAGTATAATTAAAAAATAACCAAATCAATCACTTTTTCCTGAGCCTCGGTCCTGCCGCTTCCGACTGGCCGCCGCTTCCTGCCGCCTGCATAGGCGGCAGCGGGGGAAGTGACGTCACCGGCGCAGCCTCACGTCAGCATTAGGGTCGGCGCCTGGCAGGCTGAAGCCTAAAGCATTCAGCCTGCCAGGCAATCAGCGGAGCCAGCGCTAGTGGCTGTGCTCCGCTGACACCATGCGCAGGGTCCCGGGACCATTATCCCCATCTCCCGGCCTGTCTCTGGGCCTCGGACGCAGGGCCCGGGCGTGCAGTAGACCGGATGCGCGTTCTGAGAGCTGGCCCCCGGGAGCGACGGCACTGCCCTCCGGGGCCCCCCGCAACACGGAGGCCCCACAGCTGTTGGCAGGCTAGCCTGGTTTCGGCGGCCGCCCCCGGCCCGCCCCCCCGCTCTTGGCCTGTTAGAATAAGGGGGCCCGCTTGCCGCGGGCCCCCATTATTCCACCGGGCCAGCCATATACGGGATACCGTTTGTACCCCCTGTATGCGGCCCAGTGAAGAAAAACCGCGTCATACACAGTAACCACCCTAACACCCTCCATTCACACCACACATGCGTTAATGCTGAGGAGAACCCGCGTAATACACAGTATACCACCTAACACACTATTCACACCACACATGCGCTAATACTGAAGAGAACCCGCGTCATACACAGTATACCACCTAACACCCCATTCACACCACACATGCGCTAATACTGAAGAGAAACCGCGTCATACACAGTATACCACCTAACCCCTCAGTTCACACCACTACTATGCTCAATACAGAAGAGAACCCGCGTCATACACAGTATACCACCTAACACACTATTCACACCACACATGCGCTAATACTGAAGAGAAACCGCGTAATACACAGTATACCACCTAACATACTATTCACACCACACATGCGCTAATGCTGAGGAGAACCCGCGTCATATACAGGATACCACCTAACACTATTCACACCACACATGAGCTAACGCTGAGGAGAACCCCCGTCATACACTGTATAACACCCAACACCTCATTCACACCACATATGCGCTAATACTGGGGCGAGCGCCCCTATCATACACCGTATACCACCTAACACCCCATTCACACACACCATTCACTAATAGCTTGTAAGGAGCACCCTTGTCATATACAGTATACCGCCTAACACCTCACATGCGCTAATGCTGAGGAAAGCACCCGTATCATACATAGAATACCACCTAACACACTTTTCACACCACACATGCGTTAATGCTGAGGAGACTGCACCTGTCATATACAGTATACCGCCTAACACCTCATTCAGACCTCACATGGGCTAATGCTGAGGAGAGCGCCCCTCTCATATACAGTATACAACCTCATTCACTAACCACACATGCGCTAAGCCTGAGCAGAGCGCCCCTGTGTCATGCATACAGCGATACCACCTAAAAACACTATTCCCACCACACATGGGCTAATGCTGAGGAGAGCGCCCCTGTCATATACAGTATACCACCCAGGGGCGTAACTAGAGAAGCCGGGGCACATAGCAAACTTTTGGATGGGCCCCCACATCACCCGCCTCCCCGACCACGAACATTTACCAGAACATGTCAGTTCATAATGTAGATCAGGCAACCAACATACAGCGGCCCTCCAGCAGTTGGGAAATCTACACTTCCCATCATGCATTTTATACATCTATAAACAGTGGCATGAAGCGAGAGTTGTAGTTTCCCAACAGCTGGAGGGCCGCAGTTTGAGGATGTCTGATGTAGATAATACAAGGAGCAAATAACCTCATCATACTTCTCAGCCCCTTTCCCATAATGCCTTGTGATATGCATATGCTAATTTGAGGGCAAAAAGGGCAAAGCAAAAACTCTACAAAAGCCTTCGTTCGTGCTCTCCTTAAGGAGTGATCTTCCTTCCCTGAGCTACCCCGATGCCTCCCCCACAGCCAGCCAGTATCTTCACGCTCTGCACGTGAAGAGTGGACATAAAAATCCTAAACAGCGTTGTCCTGCAGATTGAGAAATACTGTCTTGGCTAAAAAATCCTTTTTGCTATTCTCAAGACACGGTTGGTCAAAAGCAAAAATTGGAGGATTTGTTACAACCAAACAGAGGGCGCTGTGGGGCTTCTCAGCCCCTTTTCCCATAATTCCTTGTGATATGCAGAGATGCTAAATAAGGGCAAAATGCAAAACAAAAATCCTACAATGCCCGTTCATAATCGTTGCTCGTCCTTAAGTCGAGAGCTCTTCCCTTCCTGAGCTACCCGATGCCTCCCACGACAGTCAGCCAGTATCTTCCCTGCTCTGCACTGAAAGGGAAAAACAAAAATATACAAAAATCCCGAAACAGCGTTTGTCTCCGATAGGAGATACTGGCTTTAGGCTAAAAAATCCGTTTTTTTGCTTTCTCTCAGACTCGGTGGAGTCAAAAGCAAAAGTATGGAAGATTTGTTACAACCACCAGAGGGCGCATGGTGGCTTCTCAGCCCCTTTCCCATAATGCCTAGTGATAACGCAGATGCTAAGTAGAGGCGAAAAGGCAAAAACACAAAACTCTATCAAGCCGTTCGTTCGGTGCTCACCTTAAGAGAGATCTTCCTCCATACTTCTCACAATCATAATGTCGACAAACCTTAGCTACCTAAAACTATACAAAAACCAACATTATCCAATAACACTGCTTACATATGGACCTGATCATACCCGCCCAACAAGGGGCGTTTGCAGGTCTAAAACATCCGGGGCCCTGGCCCTCTGTTTACATTTTGCTCAGTAGGGTGGAGTTCACACAGTATTTTCAATACCACATCGTGAGCTGCTGCATGTATTTTTACAGATAAAAAAAGTACGTTTATTTGTCACTAAATTTTCTGCAAATTTCAATACACCCCTGTCCATCTTTCAGACCACATTGTAAAGAAGTCAGCACTGACAAAATTGCCTTTTCAAAACCACTCTTTTCTGTATAATAGTGTAAACACCTCAAAAATAAAAACGGCTAACAGATTAATACACCCATACATGGAGTAGATATACCACACAGATTTCGTCAAAACTGTTGCTATAAACAATACCATAAATACCAAGACCATAAATTTTCCTAATGCTTAAATAATACTGCCAGACTATGACCACCCGGCGAGAACCATAGTAAATCCATATGGGAACGGGGTCGCGATTGTAATTTATTATATTGTAGATCGCCCCCTTAAGTAGGAAAAATGTATTTAAAAGCCCCTTTGGGAGGTACTGTATACACTGCCCCTCAGGGAAACTGTATATACTGCCCCTCAGGAAGCTGTTTACGCCCCTAAGGAAGCTGCATAATACTGCCCCTCAGGGAACTGTATATACCTCCCCTCAGGAAGATGTATACGCTGCCCCTCAGGAAGATGTATACGCTGCCCCTCAGGAAGATGCATACGCTGCCCCCCCAGGTAGCTGTAAATACTGCCCTTCGGGAAGCGGCATATACTTCCCCCCGGTAGTTGTAATACTGCCCCCTCAGGAAGCTGTAAACGCCCCTCAGGGAAACGTATACACTTTCCCTCAGGAAACTGTAACACTGCCCCCCCAGGAAGCTGTTCACTCCCCCCAGGTAGTATTACACTGCCCCCCCCCCCTAGCGTATACACTGCCCCCAGGGAAACGTATCACTGCCCTCAGGTAGGTATACACTGCCCCTCAGGAAGCTGTATTACTGCCCCTTTAGGAAGCTGTATAAACTGCCTCTCAGGAAGCTGTATAACACTGCCCCTAGTGACGCGTATACACTGCCCCTCAGGTAGCGTATATACTGCCCCCCCGTAGCTGTTACACTTTCCCCACAGGAAGCTGTATACCATGCCCCTCAGGAACTGTATATACTGCCCCTTCAGGTAGCTGTATACACTGCCCCCAGGAAGCTGAATACACTGCCCCTCAGGAAGCTGTATACCTGCCCCTCAGGAAGCTGTATATACTGCCCCCCCCAGGTAGCTGTATATACTCCCCCCAGGAGCTGTATACCTGCCCCTCAGGAAGCTGTATACACTTGCCCCTCAGGTAGTGTATACACTGCCCCTCAGGAAGCTGTATATACGCCCCTCAGAAGCTGTATACACTGCCCCTCAGGAAGCTGTATATACTGCCCCTCAGGTAGCTGTATACATGCCCCTCAGGAAGCTGGGATACATGCCCCCAGGGAAGCTGTATATACTGCCCCCCAGGTAGCTTTTAAAACACTGCCCCTCAGGAAGCTGTATACACGC
Source organism: Phyllomedusa bahiana (assembly GCA_025379985.1). Classification (NCBI taxonomy): domain Eukaryota; kingdom Metazoa; phylum Chordata; class Amphibia; order Anura; family Hylidae; genus Phyllomedusa; species Phyllomedusa bahiana. The sequence continues at coordinate 16,714 of JAODAL010048125.1, read as the reverse complement.
CCCTCAGGAAGCTGTATACACGCCCTCAGGTAGCTGTATACACTGCCCTCCAGGTAGCTGTATACACTGCCCCTCAGGAAGCTGTATACATTGCCATCAGGGAGCTGTATACACTGCCCCCAGGAAACTGTATTACATTGCCCCTCAGGAAGACTGTATACACTGCCCCTCGGGAAGCTGTATATACTGCCCCCAGGAGCTGTATACACTGCCCCTCGGAAGCTGTATACACTGCCCCTCGGGGAAACTGTATATACTGCCCCTCAGGTTGCTGTATACACTGCCCCTCAGGAAGCTGTATACACTGCCCCCCAGGAAGCTGTATACACTGCCCCTCCAGGAAGCGTATACACTGCCCCTCCCGGAAGCTGTATATACTGCCCCCCCTGGTAGCTGTATACACTGCCCCTCAGGAAGCTGTATACACTGCCCCTCAGAAGCTGTATAAACTGCCCTCAGGAAGCTGTATACACTGCCCCTCAGGAAAGCTGTATACAGCCCCTCAGGAACTGGTATAAAACTGCCCCTCAGGTAGCTGTATACACTGCCCCTCAGGAAGTGTATACACTGCCCTCAGGTAGCTGTATACACTTTCCCCCTCCAGGGAAACTGTATACACTGCCCCTCAGGAAGCTGTATACACTGCCCCTCAGGAAGCTGTATACACTGCCCCTCAGGAAGCTGTATACAAAGCCCCTCATGAAGCTGTATACAAAGCCCCACATGAAGCTGGATACACTGCCCTCAGGTAGCTGTATATATTGCCCCTCAGGGAAAACTGTATACACTGCCCCTCGGAAGCTGTATATACTGCCCCACAGGAAGCTGTATACACTGCCCCACAGGTAGCTGTAAACACTGCCCCTCAGGAAGCTGTATACACTGCCCTCAGGGAGCTGTATAACTGCCCCTCAGGAAGCTGTATCATTGCCCCTCAGGAAAGCTGTATACACTGCCCCTCAGGAAGCTGTATACACTGCCGCTCAGGAAGCTGTATACACTGCCCCTCAGGAAGCTGTATACACTGCCCCTCAGGAAGCTGTATACACTGCCCCTCAGGAAGCTGTATAAACTGCCCCCCAGGAAGGTGTTTACACTGCCCCTCAGGAAGCTGTATACACTGCCCCTCAGGGAAACTGTATACACTGCCCTCAGGAAGCTGTATACATTGCCCCTCAGGAAGATGTATACACTGCCCCCCAGGAAGCTGTATACACTGCCCCTCAGGAAGCTGTATACACTGCCCCTCAGGAAGCTGTATATACTGCCCCCAGGAAGCTCTATATATCTACAGTTATACTGATCAACTCTATGATATACACTGTTGTTCCATGATTGAGCTGATCAGTAGAACTGTAGACTGTCAGCTCTGTGGGTCAGGGTGATCCACAGAGCTGACAGTTACTCTGCAATTAAATTATATTGCCCCCCCCCCCCCCCCCGACATGTCTATGATAACTTCTCTCCAGACTGTAAACAGTTAATACCTTGAGTAGCTGCCAGCTGCTCTGCTGGGCTTGGCGGGCACTCACTAACTAGAGAAGGCGGAGCCGATGCTCAGAGCTCTCTGCAGCCTGGCTCCTCCTCCTTCCCCTCTTCTACAGGAAGTCCCAGCTGCCAGCAGCTCAGAAAGATATGCTGCTCGGCTCCGGACCCTGCACAGTAGCCTACACGGAGCCCCGCCGGTGGCAGCAGCAAAAAGAAACAGTACATATAGTAGTCGCCCGCGCCGCATGAACAACAATGCAGCGCTGCACTACTAGAGGGAATGAGGGCCGGCCAGGGAAGGAAAGATTCGGGCAGCAGGCAATACATCTGAGGCACAAGCCCCGAATAATACTGCCTAGCGACGCCCCTGGCCAGAACACAACCACAAATTACCACCACATAGTGCCTGAATAATACCCTACAGTATTACTGATCAGCATACAAAAGACCAATAGTACCGCCATATAGTGCTATATACTAGTGTACACAGGCTCTGCAGACTGTATATAACCACCATACAGTGACCATATAGTGGTAGATAACAGTGTACACAGACTCTGCAGACATATAAATGATTACAGTGTAGTTACGTCTTGTTACGCACAGGTGACATTTCTGATAAGTCGTTGACTTTCCCTTTTGTTCTGCATCCGGTCCAGACCACCATGATGACATCTCCCGGCCACTTGTCCCTGGAGATTTAGACACAAATATCTTAGAATCCTCACTTTTCCAGCACCTCACTCCCTGCCCCCCTGGCTATATGGAGTCCATTTAGGCAGGCAGGGTTTACATAGGCTATAGAGGGCCCCAGATAGGCAAGGTTTAGGTATGCAATAGGGTCCCCACATAGGCAGGGTTTAGGAAGCTATAGGGCCCCATAATGGCAGTCAAGCAGGGTTTAGGTATAGGGCCCCATATAGACAGGCAGGCAGGGTATAGGGGCCATATAGGTAGGAAGGTAGGGTTTAGGTAGCTATAGGGCCATATATGCAGGCAGGCCTTAGGGTAGGCTATAGGGGGCCCATACAGGCAGGCAGGGCATAGAGCAAGCTATAGGGACTATATAGAGGCAGGCAGGGCTTTGGGGAGGCTATAGGGGCTACATATAGGCAGGCAGGGCTTTGGGGGGGCTATAGGCAGGCAGGTAGGGCTATATACAGGCAGGTAGGTAGGGGCTGTATACATACAGGCAGGTAGGTAGGGGCTATATACAGACAGGTAGGTAGGGCTATATACAGGCAGGTAGGTAGGGGCTATATACAGGCAGGCAGGTTGGGGCTATATAGAGGCAGGCAGATAGGGGCTATATAGAGGCAGGCAGATAGGGGCTATATAGAGGCAGGCAGATAGGGCTATATACAGGCAGGTAGGTAGAGCTATATACAGGTATTTAGGTAGGGGCTATATACAGGTATTTAGGTAGGGGCTATATACAGGTAGGTAGGTAGGGCTATATACAGGCAGGTAGGTAGGGCTATAGGCAGGCAGGTAGGTAGGGCAATATACAGGCCGGCAGGTAGGACTATATATAGGCAGGCAGGTAGGGCTATATGCAGGTAGGTGGGGCTATATGCAGGCAGGCGGGTAGGGCTATATACAGGCAGGCATGTAGGGCTATAGGCAGGCAGGTAGTGCTATATACAGGAAGGTAGGTAGGACTATATGCAGGCAGGTAGGGCTATATACAGGCAGGTAGGTAGGGCTATATACAGGCAGGCAGGTAGGGCTATATGCAGGCAGGACAGGATTCATTCATATTAAAAAAAATAATAATAAGAAGAAAGCACTTACTCACCAGCTCCACGCTCCCTCGCAGCTCGGCTCCCGGGCAGTCTGTGCTCGGCATGGGCTGCACGATGATATGACGTCATCGTGCAGCCCATGTCAGCACTGTGGGCCGGCGCCTGCGCCTAGCAGCCGTGCAGTCCCTCCGGCCCGAACGCTCAGACGCGGTACGCGCCGGGGCCCCGCAGCTCCGCGTCCACCGGCAGTGAACGTTGATGTTCGCTGCCAGCGGGCGCAGGAGCCGCACTACCGGGGGAGCAGACGTGTCAGTAGCTGCTTCGTCTGCTCCCCCTGTAGTTACGCCCCTGATAACACCTAACACCTCATTCACACCTCACATGCGGTAATGCAGAGGAGAGCGCCCCTGTCATACATAGGATAAAATCTAACACCTCATTCATACCACACATGCGCTAATGCTGGGGAGAACCCCCTGTCATACACAGTATACCAACTAACACCCCATTCACACCACCCATGCGCTAATGCTGAGGAGAGTGCCCTGGTCATATACAGTATACCGCCCAACACCTTATTCCCACCACACATGCGCTACGGTAATGCTGAGGAGAACCCCCTGTCATACATACAGTGCCTTGCGAAAGTATTCGGGCCTCCTTGAACTTTTTAACCTTTTACCACATTTCAGGCTTCAAACAAAGATATAAAATTTTAATTTTTGGGTGAAGAATCAACAAGTAGGACACAGTTGTGGAGTGGAACGAAATTTATTGGATATTTTAAACTTTTGAAAAAAAACAAAAAAAAAAAACAAACTGAAAAGTGGGGTGTGCAATATTATTTGGCGCCTTTACTTTCAGTGCAGCAAACTCACTCCAGAAGTTCAGTGAGGATCTCTGAATGGTCCAATGTTGTCCTAAATGACTGATGATGATAAATACTGTATAATCCACCTGTTTGTAATCAAGTCTCCGTATAAATGCACCTGCTCTGTGAGAGTCTCAGGGTTCTGTTTAAAGCGCAGAGAGCATCATGAAGACCAAGGAACAACCCAGGCAGGTCCGTGATACTGTTGTGGAGAAGTTTAAAGCCGGATTTGGATACAAAAAGATTTCCCAAACTTTTAACCCCTTACCGCCGGAACCAGTTTTGGCCTCTCTGACAGAGCCCCATTTTTTAAATCTGTCATGTGTCACTTTATGTGAGAATAACTTTTTGACACTTTAACCTATCCATGTGATTCAGAATTTTTTTCATGACACATTGTGCTTTAAGATAGTAAGAAATTTTGGTCCAAAAAATGCTTGTTTATTTGTGAAAAATATCAAATTATCGTGAAAAATGTGAAAAATGTACCAATTTCAAACTTCAAAAATTTCTGCATGTAAGACAGATAGTTATTCCACTCAAAATAGCTTATAATTAGCATCTACCATATGTCTGCTGTAGTTTTCATATTTTCCTTAGCAGTAATGCATTTCCAATATTCCTAAAAGCTTGAGGTGTTACTTAGTCTTTAGTGTGCCACTGATATTTGTATTAGATGTATATATTGCCTTTTCAGTGTGCACCTATGCTTGTGTTTTTCACAATATATTTATATGTGCAGAGCCAACGTATGTTTTGTAGTTCATTTGAGATTGGCGATCTCTTTGGCTTGCTACACACAGCTGCCCTCTTTTAAACCAGTGCAGGATAATCCAATTGCAAGTTCCTACCACTCCCTGAGAAGTTGCAGTCTGAATTGACTCCTAGTGAGGTAACATGTTTAGTGTAGGGACTCACCTGCTCTGGGATCCCCTTGACGTTTTGGGAGGTGAGCTTAATACAATCTTTGATCAAATACTGTAAACTACAGAGTCCCAGGTTTTTTTCATATTTTCCTTAGCAGTAATGCATTTCCAATATTCCTATATAGCTTGAGGTGTTACTTAGTCTTTAGTGTGCCACTGATATTTGTATTAGATGCTGTAGTTTGGCATCATTTTTTTTAAATGTCTTTTTTTTTTTACAACATTAGGGGGCTTATAAATTTAGTAGTAATTTTCAAGAAAATTTGCAATATACATTTTTTAGGGACCAGTCACAGTTTCTAACGTGACTTTGATTGACCTGTATGTTAGATACCCCATAAATGCCCTCATCTAAGAAACTACACCCCTTAAAGTATTCAAAACCGCAGTTAGGAAGTTTATTAACCCATTAGGTGTTTCACAGGAATTAAAGCAAAGTGGAAGTGAAATTTAAAAATTTCACTTCTTTTGCAGATTTTAAATTTTTATACATTATTGACAAGAATATGGTAAATGTGATCAGGGAAATGCAAATTAATATTGATTCCCCAGATTCTGCCGTTTTCAGAGATATCCCATATGTGGCCCTAGTGCATTATTTGGCTCAACCATAAGCCCCAGAATAGGAGGAGCACCTACTGGACTCTGGGGCCTCATTTTCATTACGATTTTATTTAGGGGCCATTTCAGGTTTGCGGACACCCTAAGGTTTCAAAACTTATTAAATACCCCTAAAAAGACCCCATATTGGAAACTACACCCCTTATGGAATATATCCAGAGGTGTAGTGAGTATATCAACCCCACAGGCGTTTCAAAAAAAATTTTAGCGTTCGGCTCTGAAAATAAAAAAATATATTTTTTTTCCAATAATCTGCAATTTTAGCTGAAAATGTTTAATTTTTACACGGAATCTTGGAAAAAAAGCCCCCAAATTGTGTTATGCAATTTCTTCCAAGTTCGGCAATACCCTACATGTGGGTGTAAACTGCTGTAAGGGCGCATGGAAGGGGGTACAAGAGAGGGAGCGCTATTTGGCTTTTGCCGCACAGATATTGGTGGGGCCATGTCGCATCTGCAAAGCCCCCAAATTACTAGAACAGGTGAAACCTTCCAGAAGTTTCCCCATTTTGGATTCAACACCCCTCAGGGATCTCATCTAAGGGTGTATTTTGCATTTTGTGCGCACAGGTGTTCCGTAGTTTTTTTTTATCATTGGGCCATGGAAATGAAGGGGGGAAACGCAGTTCCGCCATTGTTTTTGGGCTTCATTTTTACAGTATTCGCCATACGGGATAAATGAAGGGATAACTTTACTATGGGGATCGGTACAATTGCAATGATATAAATTTTATATAGTTTTTTATGTTTTATTACTTTTACACAATAGAAGCGAGTTTTATAAAAAGTTGTGTTTTTATGTTGTCCTATTCTGACAGCCATAGCTTTTTTAATTTTTTGTATACGGAGCTGCTTGTGGGCTTGTTTTTTACGAGATGAGTTGATGTTTTTATTGGTACCATTACGAGGGGCATGTGATGCTTTGATCACTTATTTTATTTATTTTTGTAAACAAATGTTTATTGGGTTTTCAATAAATCACAAAAGATAAAGGCATGGAATACATACATGAAGACACACGAGGGAGCCGGATACAAGTATTATATCACATTAAAACAGTAGACAAGCACTAGGGTCTCCATCTCAGTGTCCATGAATGTGAGTCAAGACAAATCAATAGAAATAAAAAAAAAAAAAAAATGTCAAGCAACAATCAGAAAGAAAGAAACATTTTCAATACCTGAACAAAGCGTGCATGTCTCCCCCTCTCACTCGACACGTAAAGTGATAAATACCATATAGTAGTATAGAATAGTTCCCACTTTTGTGTCAGTTAGCTAACTCGGGTCCTGTTCAATTTCAAAATGTTCAATCTACCTAGCGATCCGCTGATCTCCTCTCTGCAGTACCAGCCCGTATACTGAAAAGTGTGCATCAGGGCCTTCACTTCCCTATCTGAATAGTGAGATTCTATGAAGGAGCGCCAGCGGCTGAAAAAACCCTCTGTCCGAACTTCCTTGCATCTCTCTGTTTCTAATTTGTTTGCAATTAGGTAAGTTTTCAATTGATCAGCGATCATGGAAGCTGGGGTAAGGAGGGTTTGATCCAAAAAGATAGCAGACAGCGCTTGGCAACCAGAATAGCTATGTGAATTATTGCAGGGAGTCTCTGAGGTTCCCCGAGCGCTCTTCCACTTTCGTCTTCTGGGGGTCTAGGGCTGTGGAAGTTTAGTAAATTTCATGATGTTTTTTCCAGTGTTACTTAAAGTTACTTTGACATATGTCACAAAGCTGTCCCAGAAAACCCTGTACATGGGTACAATTCCTAGGGGCCGGTGCCACAAAATCTGATTTGTGTTTTCCGCACTTAGGGGCAGTTTTGCAGCCTATCTGGGAATTTCTGAGTGGGGGGCAAGTTAAAGCCATAGATGGCGTTGTGGGCAATTTTAAATTGCGACTCCCTCCAATTTGCGCAGATGATGTGTTTTTTTACCGACCCCAGCCCTCGCATTATCTTATCTGGCAGCTGATCATCCCCTAGGCGGCGGGCCCAGAAGTGGAAAACCTGTGATTCCGTGCGAGCCGAAATCCATTTTCTCATGACTCCATAGAGTCCAGACAAGCTGGAGTTCTCCTTACTGGAGGCCATGAAAGCATCATAAGTATTCGGGGACATCTCTTTCGAGACGTCCTTCAACCTAGAGGCACAAAAGTGATACAGCTGATAAGCGGCTAGTAACTGCGAGCTAGGAAGCGCAAATTTTGCTACCATTTCTGAAGGTGAAAGCCATCTCCTTTCACTGCCATGTATAAGCTGACCTGCTTCTCTTAGCCCAGATCCCTTCCATTTAGCAAACATGGGGTTAGTTCTTCCTAGGGGAAAATCGGGGTGACCCCCAAAGAGGCATGTTTTTGGAGATCAAAAAGGAGAGCCCAGTCTTTTTTGGGATCTCCTTCCAAAATGAATTGTTTTTTCCGGAGGATGGTGGAGGACTTAACTAGAGATGGGAGGTTGAGTACTTGGTGTGAAGGGGGGCCCAAAGGGGGTTCCCCACGGGGCATCAGCTCTCTCTCAACTCCCAATTGGGTAGCCACTCCTCCCCTTCTGACAAATTTAAAAACATCCCTTCCCAAACATGCCAGGTTGTAGCCCCCCCTGATATCTGGAATTTTCACCCCTCCCCCGGGGTTGGGCAACATTATTTTTTTTAAAGAGCTATACGAGGTTTTTTCCCGCCCCGATAAATTTCGTGAAAATTGGTTGATTTTTTTTTAGTCAGTGTGCCGTAAGAGGAATGGGGGGGTTTGTAAAGGGTAAAGGATTTGGGAAAACGACCATTTTAAAGGGAGGGATCGCCCAGCTAAAAGAGGCAAGACTTCCATCGTGATATTTTTTTGGGAAATCTTAGCAATGTTTGGGGGAAATTTTAGGTTATAAACTTGTCTGGGGTCCCCTATTTTTATCCCCAAATAAAGAGATGTGGTTTGTGGGAATGGTCAAATCCACTCCCAGGCCTTGCCCTCTGTTTTTTGGGGGGGTTCAGTCCTAAACTTTAAAAGTTTTGCTCTTTTTAGGTACACTTTGGGATCCGATAATCCCCCGAACGACCTAAGGGTTTCAAAGACTCGAAAGGTGGGGCCCAAAGGGGGTTCGACATAAACAAAATCAATCATCCGCCCAAAAAGAGTTTTTTGATTTTTGTTCACCTATGGAAATTCCCGAAAAAAAGGTTGAGTCCTCCCAAAACCCTCGCCAGGGGCTCAAGGGCCAGGGTCAAAAAAAAGGGTGACGAGGGCACCCTGTCTGGCCCCTTTTTAAGGCGGTGGGTGCGTTTTTGAAACTGTGGGGGTGCACGCGTGCCCCCGGGTTTGAATGATAGCACCAAAAGGTCCTAAAAGGACCCGAAAACCCAAATGCGTCTAAGACCAACCAAAAGCCCCTTCCCCCTCCTGGTTGAAGGCCCTTTTCGGCGTCTAAGGCCACCAAGACCGGGCGTTCTCCGGGGGAAAAGGGCGTGTTTAACCTGTCTAGGACAACAAGACTTTCCTTAGGTTCCCCCGTTCCCTTTCCCCCCTTAAAAAAACCCTTTTGGGGGGGGCCTACGAGAGGGGCTTTGGTTTTTGCAAACGATCGGCCTTTATTTTTGATAAAAGTTTTTTGGGCCCCCGTAAATGGGGAAAAGGCCTGTAGGAAGGGGGGGAGAAAGGGATTTTCCCCTTTTTTTTTTATTAGGGCCCTTTAAATAAAACCCGTCTTTTTTTCCCGGGCCCCGTATATAGCCGTTTTGGGCAGGAAAGTTTTTATACTGCTTTAAGAGGGGGGTTGACCTGATCTAAAAGGTTTTTATACATCTCCCCCGAAAAACCCGTGGGGGGCCGGGGGGCCCTTTCCCCGGGTTTTCCCAATTGCCGTATTGCATTCCCTCCTTTCTCGGGTTATCTCCCGGTTTAGAAAGAACCCCGCCCCTCTGTTAGTTGGGAAAATTTTTAAATTTTTAAAAGAAAACGTTTGCTTTTTTCCGCCCCGCCATAAGGACTGGCTGAGTAAAGGGAAGCATAGTATTAAACCTAGGGTTTTGTTGATTTCCCCCGGGATCTGTTGACCCCTTTCACCCTTTCCCGGGTTCGAAAGGGCCCCGGTTATGGGGGGCTTGTTTTCCCCCCCGAATAACCTAGAGAGCATCTTTCCCGACTTGTTCCAAAACGAAAGTGTTTTATTGGAGGGGGGATGGGTTTGCAGTCCTCCTTTCGCTCCGCCCTATGTAAATTAGCCCCCTTTTCGCCGTTTCCCCAATTTTCCCCTGTTTCAGCCAAAACCACGGGCCCGGGAAATTTTTAAAAGGTACCCCTCACCTCATCTGGGGCTTCACTGTAGGTTTTGCTAATTTAGGGTTTATGGGGCTGTGGGGGCCCAATGATTTACCGCGCAGAACCGCCTTAAATGTCGCCCCAATTTAAAAGGGGAGGGGTTTCTGATGGGGTTTTGGCCTCTTTTTGGGTTGTTAAAAATTCCCATCCCCCAAACCCCTTGGGACCTTGTAAAGGAAATTCAGTTTTGGCCAGGTAGGGGGGAAAATTTTCCAGATATAGTCAGTGCCCTTGGGAAATTCTTCTCCCAAAACATCTAATTTTGATTGGAGTGGGATGGGAAAATTTGAGCATGTTTTAAGTTTCGGGAGAAAATTTTAAAACTCGGTTGCAACTTTTTCCCGAAAGAAAAAAGTTAGTCCAGTCTGGACCACATTGGTTTTACAGGGGAGAAGAATTTTGAATTCCCAACGGTCGGGGTTTCCCCTCTCTCTCCAACTTCCCCGCAGACCGCCCATTTCTAGAAAATTGAGCCAAGGCTCTGCTCTCCCCCTTTCTGGGGGGGGGGGGGTTGTTTTTTGAAAAAGGGGGTTTCTTTTCTGTCTTCCCAGGGGGTCTATGACCAGATTCATTTCTCCCCCCTACTATTTGGGTTGGGATTGTCAGTCCCGGATTTTTTTTCCCCCCAAATTTCTAAAGAAAAGGGTGCTTTTTCGTTTGGGGGCCCTAAATATTGAAAAGGGGTTTGACCTCTTTTCCCCCCCATCTTAAAACCAAGTGGGGAAATCCCCCCTCTTCTTTATGGTTTTGAGAAATTATATCAACAGGGAAATTTTTATTTTACTAGGGTTTTTTTAAACCGTTTTTCCATTTTTTCGAAAAGGGGAAACCCCTATTTGATTGCCCACCCACCCCAAATTTTTTTCCATTTTCCCGATGTCGTTCCCCCCCCCCCGGTGGGTTTCCTGGAGCCAAAAGCGACATCGGCCGGAGCTTTTTTTTGATGCCGAAGCACTTCATCCCTTTTTTTTGGGGAGCGGAGCCCCTTTATATTCCACGAGGGTACTCCCTATTTTTAGTTTAAAAAAAGGGGGAAAAGGGGAACAGCAAAAAGGGCTTTTCTTTTTTAGGGTAAAGGGTTTTAACCCCACCTAGCCTTCCATGTCCCCCGGGGAATTTCCCGGGCCGAGGTAGAAAATAGGGACAAGGGGGGGGGCACGCATCAACCAAGTTGGAGAGAAAAAACCAAGAACAAAGCCCAAAAAACAAAAAACCCAAAAAACTTTTTTGCCCCCATGACAACTTTTGTTTAAAACCCAAAGCTAGAAAAAGGGGAAAGGGAGCAAGGCCCCTTTCCCCCCCCGACGCATCAAAGGTACTTTCCTTTTTTTTGCTCAGGAAAAAATAGCTCTTACCAAAATTCCCCCATTTTCCCCACCCGCCAGCTCTCTGGACGGGATTAAATGTACCCTTTCCTGATCTGACCCCCTGGGGGAAAACGCCGGAAAAAAAACGTGAAAAATAATTTGGGGGGTATACGACAACCCTGAAACCCTTTGCTTTTAAAGTCCACAAACGTCCGGGGGCTGCTGGGGAAACGTTTTGGCCCGCCATCTCAAGCCAAAAGGGGGGAAATTACAGGCAGTTTGTTCCACCCCCCGAACAGTCCCCTTTAAAGTGAGCGCCAATGACTTTTTCGGGCCCGCTTCAGTCCTGGTTCCAAATCTAGTTGAGGTTTCCCCCTCTTTGACGGGGCGGGGGGGGGGTTTCCCTTTTGGGAAAGAAAACCGAAAAGGGGGAGAAGAAGGTGCTTGGGTCCAGGGGTCTCGTTTTTTGTCGTCCCGTTCCTTGCCCCGGGTTTCCCCTCTTGAGGGGGGTCCCCCCTGGGAGCGTGGTACGGGCAAGGTCCCCGGAAAGGGGGGAGTTTCTCAAACAATTTTCCCTCAGACCCCTTTTTTGCCCCCCATGTGGAAGTTAAAAAAAAACCCAGGGTCTGGGGGCCCAAAAACCCTTTAAACATGGCCGGGGACAGCCCATGTTAAAAAAGGAAAGCGGATTTTGCGGTTTAAAAAAGGGGCCGGCAAGTTTTGCTAAAGGCCCTTCTCCGTTGTGAGACATCGGGGGGAGAAGTTTTTGAATAAGAGCAATTTATGTTCTCCCAGGAGTTAAACGAAGGGCCTAATTTTTTGGGAGCCCTTTTGTCTTCCGTTTTGTTATTATAGTCCAGGAATTTCATAATAACTGTGCGGGGCTTCTGTTTGGCGCGGGAGCCCGGTGGTTGTATGCGGCTGTCATCTGGGCCTATTCTGTGGGCGCGTTCAATACGACAAGCGTGCCGAATGCCTAGTGCCCTTGGGAGCTCTTCCTGGCAAAGTTCCTGCAGGTCCTTCTGTTTAAAAGCCTCGGGAAGGACCACCATTCTTAGGTTGCTCCTTGTGGAGCGATTTTCCAGGTCTTCCAAACGTTCTTGTTGCGCAAGTTGTGCTTGTGCGCCGAGCTTAAGTCTGGCTTGTAGGGCACTGTTATTTTCTAGGTCGTTCACCCTCATCTCCAGTTCTGCAATCTGAGAGGAGTGGGCCTGGACCTTCTGCTGGAGCTGGGAAAGGGAGGCCTGTACTGTAGATTCTAAGGCCGCTTGTAAGTCCGGCGCAATCTGTCTGGCGACTTCTGTTGCCAGTCGCTTATAATCTATGGCCGGGAATGCATAGTCCATCATAGATGGTGGCATTACTGGTGCTGGTGAGGCTAGGGCTTCTGGGGCTGGAAGGGTCAGTACCCGTCGTTTTCCCCCAGTTCTGTTGCTGGGTAGGTGGCTTCAGGGCTGGAAGGTGCATCCGCTTTTCCTCAGTCAGGGCTTTTGGGTCGGCGGGATGCCAGGGCTGGCTGCCAGGGACCCTCTCCCACGTCCCGTCCCCCGCTGCCCGGAGCGCACGGCTCGTCGGAGGATATCTGCTGCCGGCTGGGCTGCGCGCACGTGTCTGGCGCCATCTTGATTTCCGCGCACGGAGTGTCGCGGAGGTCTCGGAGGCGCGGCATGTTTCTTAAGATGTACCTTTCCATCTGGGAAGGTACCGGTATGTTCCGGCGTGTCGGCCCGGGGTTCAGGGCTCAGGTCGGCGCTGCGGTAAGCAGCTGTTGCTGGTGTGCGGCCGGCGGGATCGAGGAGCTCCTCACCTCACATCCTTCCTCAGCAGCGCCGGAACCGTAAGTCGATCACTTTTTATTAAGGTTTTTGTGAGGCATTTTGTACAAAATACAGCAATCCTGGTAGTGTTTTTTATTTTTATTTTTTACAGCGGTCACTGTGCGGTATAAATGACATGCTAGTTTTACTCAGCAGCTTGATACGATTACAGCGATACCACATTTGTATATTTTTTTAATGTTTTACTGCTGTTACACAATAAAAACACTTTTATTTGAAAAGGAAAACACGTTTTTGCATCGCCGCAGTCTGAGATCCATAACTTTTTTTTATTTTTCTGTTTATGGAGCTGTATAGGGACTTTATTTTGCAGGATGAGTTGACGTTTTTATTGGTAACATTTTTTGGGGGACAAGACTTTATGATCGCTTTTAAATCCGTTTTTTGGAAGACAGGGTGAAGAAAATACTGCAATCATAGCAGTCTTTTTTATTTTTAATAGCGTTCACCGTGCAGTATCCGTGACAAGTTAGTTTTACTCTGTGGGTTGAGACGATTACGGTGATACCCAATTTATGTAGTTTTTTTATTTGAAAGCACAATTTTTTTGAAAAAAGTGTTTTTATTGTGTAAAATAATATTTATGCATCGCTATCTTCTAATAGCCAGAACTTTTTAATTTTTCCGTATACAGAGCTGTGTAAGGACATTTTTTTGCGGGATGAACGGATGTTGTAATTGGCATCACATTGATGTTGATATGAGTTTTTGATGACTTTTTACTCCATTTTATGTGCTGCGGGATGAACAAAAATCGCAATTCTGTGAATGGTTTTTTTTTACGACGTTCACCGTACGGGTTAATTAACATGACAGATTTATAGGGTGGGTCGTTACGTACGCAATGATACCAAATATGAGTACTTTATTTATTTTTGATCTTTTTTGGGGCGATTGGCGTTTGTAAAGGGGAAAAGGGCGATGTACGTGTTTTTATTTTATTTTTTGTGTTTGTGTTTTACTTTTTTACACTTTTTACACTTTTCCCCAGGGGGGAATTGCATGAACGATCGTCAGATCGTTCATGCAATAGGAGATCAGCACACAGCTTATAGCTGTATGCTGGTCTCCATGGCAACTGTCAGTCACGCTGCCCACAATGCATTGTGGGCATCGTGACATCACCAGACAACCCGGATGCTGTCATTAAGCATCCGGGGTGTCTGGTAGGAGATCAGTACCGGCGCTGAAGCGCCGTTACTGCGCCGGTATCGCGGGCAGCAAGAGCTCACGCCTGCCGCCCGCAGCTGCGATGTCGCGTCCACGATGTCGCGACATCGGGGGGTTAATCCCCCGCGGCCGGAGCTCACTCCGGCCGTGGGGGATGCGGCATGATGCCAGCGGTAATATATCGCTGGTTCCATGCCGCGATTTTGCGCGCTCCGCCTGTGAGCGCGCAAGATCGCCTTGACGTACTCATACGGCAATTTGCGGGAACCCCTACCCGACATTGCTGTATGAGTACGGCAAATGTCGGTAAGGGGCTAAACATCCCAAGGAGCTCTGTGCAAGCGATCATATTGAAATGGAAGGATTTTCAGACCACTGCAAATCTACCAAGACCCGGCCATCCCTCTAAACCTTCATCTCAAACAAGGAGAAGACTGATCAGAGATGCAGCCAAGAGGCCCATGATCACTCTGGATGAACTGCAGAGATCTACAGCTGAGGAGGGAGAGTCTGTCCATAGGACAACAATCAGTCGTACACTGCACAAGTCTGGCCTTATGGAAGAGTGTAAAGAAGAAAGCCATTTCTCAAAGATACTGTATCCATAAAAAGTCTCGTTTAAAGTTTGCCACAAGTCACCTGGGAGACACCAAACATGTGGAAGAAGGGGCTCTGGTCAAATGAAACCAAAATCCAACTTTTTGGCTACAATGCAAAATGATATGTTTGGCGTAAAAGCAACACAGCTCATCCCCCCGAACACAACATCCCCACTGTCACACATGGTGGGGGCAGCATCATGGTTTGGGCCTGCTTTTCTTCAGCAGGGACAGGGAAGATGGTTAAAATTGATGGGAAGATGGATGGAGCCAAATACAGGACCATTCTGGAAGAAAACCTGTTGGAGTCTGCAAAAGACCTGAGACTGAAACGGAGATTTATCTTCCAACAAGACAATGATCCCAAACATAAAGCAAAATCTACACTGGAATGGTTCACAAATAAACGTATCCAGGTGTTAGGCTATGTTCACACGGTGTATTTGCAGGGCGTAATTACGCCCCGCAATTACGCCGTGTGACTGGGGGCAGGGTGGGAGCGGGGGAGTGAGCGGGGGGCCGGCACTCCGCCGGCCATAGACTTGAATTGCCAGCGGCGCGTATACGCCGCTAGTAATTCACGTTAATTATCTCCCCGCCCGGCGGCTTCGCCGGGCGGGGAGAGGAGACGTAATCCATAGTTCTCTATGAGAACTGTGAATTACCGTAATGAATGGGCCATTTTCGGCCCGTAATTGCCGCACCTCGGCGCGTAATTACAGACCGAAATACGGCCCATTTTAAGCCGTGTGAACATGGCCTTAGAATGGCCAAGTCACAGTCCAGACCTGAATCCAATCGAGAATCTGTGGAAAGAGCTGAAAACTGCTCTTCACAAACACTCTCCACCCAACCTCACTGAGCTCCAGCTGTTTTCCAAGGAAGAATGGGCAAGAATTTCAGTCTCTCGATGTGCAAAACTGATAGAGACATAACCCAAATGACTTGCACCTGTAATCGCAGCATAAGGTGGCGCTACAAAGTATTAACTTAAGGGGCCGAAGAATATTGCACACCCCACTTTTCAGTTTTTTATTTTTTGCAAAAGTTTAAAATATGTAATAAATTTCGTTCCACTTCACAATTGTGTCCCACTTGTTGTTGATTCTTCACAAAAAAATTAAAATTTTATATCTTTATGTTTGAAGCCTGAAATGTGGCAAAAGGTTGAAAAGTTCAAAGAGGCCGAATACTTTCGCAAGGCACTGTGGGATACCACCTAACACACTATTCACACCACATATGCGCTAATGCTGAAGAGAGCGCCCCTGTCATATATAGTATACCACCTAACACCCCATTCACACCACACATGCGCTAATGCTGGGGAGAGCGCCCCTCTCATATACAGTATACCACCTAACACCCCATATGCGCTATTGCTGGGGAGAGCGCCCCTCTCATATACAGTATACCACCTAACACCCCATTCACACCACACATGCGCTAATGCTGAGGAGAGCGCCCCTCTCATATACAGTATACCAACTAACACCCCATTCACACCATACATGCGTTAATGCTGAGGAGAGCGCCCCTCTCATATACAGTATACCAACTAACACCTCATTGACACCACACATGCGCTAATGCTGGGGAGAGCGCCCCTGTCATACTCAGTATACCACGTAATGCCTCATTCACATCACACGTGCGCTAATGCTGAAGTGAAACCCCGTCATACACAGGATACCACCTAACACCCCATTCACACCACACATCCGCTAATGCTAGGGAGAGAGTCCGTCATACACAGGATACCACCTAACACACTATTCACACCACACATGCGCTAATGCTGAGAGCGCCCCTGTCATACACAGGATACCACCTAACACCTCTT
>JAODAL010048124.1:0-29283 GCA_025379985.1 Phyllomedusa bahiana | reverse complement strand
AGGGGGGGGACATTCCCTGGCAACAAGGGGACCCCTGGAAAACAATGGGGGCACCCCCCGGCAAAAAGGGGGGCACTAGCGGGCAACAGAGGGGACTAGCGGGCAAAGGGGGGAAATCTACCGGGCAACAGAGGGGGATCAAAATGGCAAAAAATGGGGGCACTAGCTGGCAACAAGGGGGGCACGCTGGCACGAGGGGGCACTAGCTGGCAAACAATGGGGCACAGCTGGAAAACAATGGGGGGCACCTCCCCCCGGCTAAAAAGGGGGGCACCTCCCGGGCAAGGGGGGCATCTACCTCCTGTAAGGGGCATCCCTGCTTATGGGGGGGTTACTACCGGGCTAAAAGGGGGCTCTACCTGGCTTTTTCAAAGCCGTTATGCAGTTGGGTGGAGTGGGGTGTGGCTTTTTGAAGGGGGCGTGTATACCGGAAAAGATGGGCGTGTCCATGCAAATTTTTCCCCGCGGCGCGCTGCGGCGCCGCCGCTCAATCTCCTGCTTTTTCATTTTCAAAAGTTGGCAACTATGGTTATAGCGGTGTATATAGAGGGGGTGTGTAATAGCGGTGTATATAGAGGGGGTGTATTATAGCGGTGTATATAGAGGCGGGTGTGTTATAGCGGTGTATATAGAGGGGGTGTATTATAGCGGTGTATATAGAGGGGGTGTATTATAGCGGTGTATATCTAGGCGGGTGTATTATAGCGGTGTATATAGAGGCGGGTGTGTTATAGCGGTGTATATAGAGGCGGGTGTATTATAGCGGTGTATATAGAGGGGGTGTATATAGGTGATATAGAGGGGGTGTTTAAGGGGTTTTTTTAAAAGGTGGTTTTTTTAAGGGTTTTATATAGAGGCACCTTCCTTGCGGATCATCTTCCTGGCTCTCTCGGGCAGGTTGTTGGTGCTGTTCCTACTAGGTTCATATAACTGACCGCTCTGGTGCTGGAGTGGGTAGGTCATGTGACAGGAAGCAGGAACGGTTTCCTGTCACATGTTCTGCACTGTCAGGTGCCAGGACCCATCACTAATAACTGACTGAGAAACAACCTGCTATATGGACCAGGATAGGAAAGGTAAGTAGTTTACCTGTACCTCATAGTGACTGAATAATACTGAAACACCATGACCACATGTCACCAGGGCTGGACTGGGAATAAAAGTCAGCCCTGGCACTAAGCCCCCAGCAGCCCACATACAATATCCACTTACAGAATGTCCCTTGTTCTCGCACCTCGCCACTTTCTAAAATAAACTACACTATAAAGCTGCTTTCACACGGAGCACTTTTGGTGCGTTTTTTTTTTTTTAAACAAATTTTATTGCATTTTCAAACATTTAAACAATAAACACATATCTCTGACATGTAATAATGATCATATCACGTATTTGCATAATCTCCAGGCCTGTGCCTGGAATATGGAGATAATACATACAGAGAAAACATCAAGTTACAAGGGTATAAAAGAAATTAAATTAAACAAAATATCAACACTACTAAAGTGCAACTGCGTCCTATCTTTATCTCTCGTGACCGTGTGGTCCTTAATGGAACCTCATACTCAAGGCCAAAGTTCCTCAGACCTGAAGTCTCCTCAGCGTGCCCCCGATTCCCTCCCTACAGTACCAATCGGTATATTTGAACCTCTGCATAAGGGCTTCTATCTCCCTGTCGGAATAATGCGATTCTATGAAGGTTCTCCAACGTCTGAAGAACCTGGGGTTGGGAAATCTCCTTACCCCTCTCTGTCTCCAGTCTGTCCGCTATAAGATAATCCTCCAGCTGCTTTATGACCCCGGAGATTGACGGGAGAGTGGGCTTCAGCCATAACTGTAAGAGGCTTCGTTTTGCTGCCAGAAGGGCCATATGGATTATTCCCGGGAAACCGGTGGAGTGGACTGACTCCTCAGAACCTTCTCCCCCATCCGCGTCCGGAGGCCTGGGGCAGTGGAAGATCAGGAGTTCATAGTGTTTCTCTAGGGTGACCCCGAAGTGAAGCTGGATATACTGAAGGACTGTGTCCCACTAGGATTGTGTATAGCTGCATTCCCACAGACCGTGCCATAGGTCCGTTTTATGTGTGCCGCATTTAGGGCAGTGCTGCAATCTATCGGGGAAGTTCTGAGAGGGGGTGAGATTGAAGGCGTAGATGGCGTTGTGTATTATCTTGAAGTAATTTTCCGCCAGGTCTCGCAGATGATGTGTTTCCGTACGGTCACCACACCCTTCGGGATCTATCTGGGTTTCTGGGCATTACCAATCGGCGGCTCCAGTAGTGGAAGCCTGAGAAGCTACCGTTTCCTGCACCACCCCTCCATGTCAGCATAGAGCCTCGATAGAACATATGCCCTCCCTGTGAGCGGTGACAAAGGTGTCAAAATCGTTAGGAATGGTCTCCTTGGAGACATCTCTTAGTCTCCCATTACAGAAATAGAAGAGCTGATAGGTGGCCAAAAGCTGTGACCCAGGTAAGGAGAACCTCTCAAGCATCTCCAGGGGCTTTTAGCCAATCTCCGAGAAACTCACTTGCATTAGCTGTCCGCGTTGGCCAGACCTCCCTCCACTTCCTAAACATCGGATTGCTTTGACCCAGCGGAAACTCAGGGTGGTCCCAAATGGGCATGTCCATGGAGAGAGCGAAGGAAAGGCCTAAGCGTTTCCTCAGCTCTTTCCAGGCCATTATTGTGTTCGAACAGGGGGACAACTTAATCAGGAGAAGGCAGCTTAGGATACCTGGTATGGAGCAAAGGGGCCCGTGGGTGCCAAGGGCGCATCAATCTCTTTCTAATTCCAATTCGAGAAGCGGGAACGGGCCCCAATCCAGTCTAGCATGTGGCGAGTCAGACAGGCCAGGTTATAAACCCCTAACATCTGGGAGATTCAGCCCCCCCTGCCTAATGGCAGGATTAGTTTTATGTAGTGCAAAACGGTGTTTTTTCCCTGCCCATATAAATCTGGAGATAGCATGAGTTAATTGGTTGATGTCTGTATTTTTTGAGCGGAATGGGAGGGTCTGTAGGGGTATAGCAGCTGTGGGAAGCAGACCATCTTTATGGGTGGCATTTTACGGCGGGGGACATGGCAGTGAGGTCCAACGCTTCAGGTCCTGGGAGATTTTATTTATAAGAGGGGGAATATTTAACTTATACATCGAGTCTGGAGTCCGACCCACCTTGATACCCAAATAGGTGATGTGTTCCTGAGCCCTGGTAATGTCTAATCCCATGTTCGCCCACTGGGACTGTGATAGCTTCGGGCCAATTTCTAACAATTCACTCTTGGACACGTTTACTTTGTACCCTGATAGCGTGCCGAAATATCGCAGCAACTCCAGCACTGGAGAGAGCTGGGTCAGGGGAGCAGACATGAATAGTATGAGATCGTCTGCAAACAAAGCGGTCTTCACCTCCTTGTCTCCTATCCGGATCCCCGAGAAGAGGTCAGAATCCTCAAGTACCCGTGCCAAGGGTTCTAAGGCCAAATTGAAAAGTTTGGTGCGTTTTTGATGTGTTTTTGTGCAGAAAGGCAGAGCAGTTAATGCTGAACATTTCTGCACAAAAAACGCATCAAAAAATGCACTAAAACCGCTCCGTGTGAGAGCCCCTACACACAAGCAAGAAAGAAAAAGTGGTGCAGAGAAACCCCTGGTCACAGGTCAGGCACTTGCTTTACAATCAGGGACAAGCCCACACTGACACTACATAAGCACCAGCATAACCTACAACCCCACCAATCACATCCCCAGTAGTCAGGTCACCATCACATGAATACAGCACTGATTCAACACAGAAGTAACATGACCCCTGACAGCAGGGACTCACAGGAGACGTCATCTCTGATGGGAGTTGTTCTCTTCTCCTTTTCTTCTCCATCTGTCCCAAACCTCCATGACGTCTTTCCTGATGAGTTGTTCCCTTCCATTTCTTTCTCCGTCCAGTACAGCATGCAATGTCTTCTTCTCCCGGTCACTACTTGTCCCTGTAGAATTTACCACAAATACATCTTAGACTCCTCTCTTTTCCAGCACTTTCCTATCAATTCCCCAAACAGCGTATGTTAGACCCTTAAAAATTAGAAATTAAAAAATGTCAGATAAGTGGCATGTAAATAGGTAGACCCCCATTAGGTAGGCAGGGACAGTACACAGGCAGACAGGGACAGTATACAGGGAGACAGGGACAGTACACAGACAGACAAGGAAAGTAGGCAGGCAGGGCCACTTATAGGCAGCAAGGGCCAGTATATAGGTAAGCAGGGGCGGTATATGGGCAGGCAGGACCACTTATAGGCAGCAAGGGCCACTTATAGGCAGCCATGGCCGGTCTACATGCAGGCACGGGCAGTATATAGGTAGGCAGGGCAGTGTATAGGTAGGCAGGGCAGTGTATAGGCAGCCAGGGCAGTGTATAGGCAGCCAGGGCAGTGTATAGGCAGCCTGGGATTTTATAGGTAGCCAGGGCAGTGTATAGGCAGCCAGGGCAGTGTATAGGCAGCCAGGGAGGGTATAGGCAGCCAGGGCAGGGTATAGGCAGCCAGGGCAGTATATAGGCAGCCAGGGTATAGGTAGCCAGGGCAGGGTATAAGTAGCCTGGGCAGTATATAGGGCAGGATATAGGTAGCCAGGGCAGGGTAAAGGCAGCCAGGGTATAGGTAGCCAGGGCAGTATATAAGGCAGGGTATAGGCAGCCAGGGACAGTAAGTAGTTTAGAAAAAAATAATACTCACCCGCTGTGTCCTCCTCTTCTGCTGCTCCGGAGCGGCCGCTGGCTTCCTGGTACAGGCCGCGGAGCCTGCCCCTCGGCCTCCTGGGAGCTGAACATCTGGGATCAGTAGATCCCAGATGTTCAGCCTCGGTCGCTGCTTGCACCGCGCGGTGCAGGCGGCGGCCGTGATGGCTGCATGGCTGGGTCAGTGACCCGGCCATGCAGCCGTGCAGCAGGCACAGGGGTCCGGTCGCATATGTGCCCTATGGGCAGTCCGGGCCTGCATATCACCACCACATAGTGACTGAATAATACCACAAAAACCATTGCATTATCACCACCCCATAGTGACTGAATAATGCCACAACCCATGACCACATATCACCACCACATAGTGACTGAATAATGCCACAACACCATGGGCCACATATCACCACCACATAGTGACTGAATAATGCCACAACAAACCCTGACCCCATATCACCCCCACATAGTGACTGAATAATGCCACAACACCTTGACCACATATCCGCTCTACATAGTAACTGAAAAATACCACTACACCATGACCACAGATCACCAACACATTGTGACTGAATAATACCACCACATCATGATCACATATCACCACTACATGGTGACTGAATAATGCCACTACACTATGACCACATATGACCACTACATAGTGACTGAATAATGCCACAACACCATGACCACATATCACCACCACACAGTGACTGAATTATACTGCAACCCCCCTTACCCCATGTCCCCGTCCACATCCCAGCATGTGACTGGGGGCCTCTGTAATGGAGTCGATTTATTTCCACTTGCGCTGACCTCTCAATCAGGTAGTGAATCGAGCATAAATCACACCCCAAGACCCCAGCACCCCAAAGTTATCCGCTGCCACTACCTACCTTCAATAACCAAAAGAAAAGGAGATCAGAGAGGAAGAACTCTGATCCCAAAGATGTACTTAAAGAGAACCTGTCACATAGTTTTTGCTCCTCCTTATTTTTTTTTTTTTTATCAAGAAACTTTTTATTAATTTTCTGAAAGAATGAACAGATAATACAAGAAGGTATCTCCAGAGTGTGACAAAGCTTTTCAGGTTAACACGCGAGATCAAATAACATTCCATAATAGAGGCAGGGCTGTGGAGTCGGCAAGCCAAAGCCCTGACTCCGACTCCTCAATTTCCCAAACCTCCGACTCCGACTCCTATACACGGCGCATGTTTAAGTGATAACTTTACTGTAGTAAAATGGTCACATCCGGCTTTTTCATATCTTATGATACAAAAATGAAGCTATTTAGGTAGAACAGACACTGACAAGCAAAAGGGTAACAATGTTTTGATTTTTTGAACACTTGTGGGAAGAGTTGAAAAAAAAAGCTGTATTTATATCAAGTCCAGTCTGCACCCAACATTGGGAATGTATAGAAGAGACCTGGGATCAGATTTTGGTCAAGACCTGCTTGAATCTGATCCCGAGCCCAGAAAGGGTTCAGGCAGAGCTGAAAACCAAAAGGTGGATTTCCCAAAAAACTAACAAAAAAAATAAAAAATTAGCATTTTGATTTTTAGGAGCAAGACAGTAACAATTTCAGTTATGGAAAGAATCTGCAGATCTAAGCAGATGCTAAATACTTGCAAGTCACATTTATGTAATAAGATCGGTAAGATGACTGTATATAAAAATTACAGGGCCTCATGTTTCAAAACTGTAGTGGAGGGTGAGATATGGAGCCTGAAAGTCACAAGTTCAAACCATTGTTACCCTTTTGCTTGTCAGTGTAAAATATATTTATTGGGACTTCCGGGGGCGGGACGCATGATGGCGGCCGCATCTTAGGGGAGCTCCAACGTGCCCGCAGGCAAATCCAGAGACATCGAGATTGCCCCTGCTCCGGGAGACATACAACCCTACTCTCGGAGGAGCATAGACTGAGGGGCACAAGAGGAGACCCAAATCGCCTTCCTCGGTGGTCCGGAGGCAGAATTAGGCCTCGCTCAAGCCTGGACGCAGGAGGAAGAAGGCCCGCGGCAGCTGAAGCCCGCCCGCCGCACACGAGCGGATACCAGATTGGAAGAGACGGGGACCCGCACTTCAGTTCCCCTGCTGGAAGCCAAGACCCGGAAGCCTGCAGAAGGCGACAACCCACCTGAGTAATCGGGAGGAGACGGAGCGGTGTGCGACCGGATCCGGAGAGCCCGCGCAGACGGTGCCCAGCCGCGGCCTCTGCACCACAGACACAGGTCAGGGCGGACCGCGAGAAGCGAGGAGGACCGGAGGGACTGGCGGCGACGTCACTCCTGAGACCGCAGAACATCTGGACCCAAGGCCAACTCCTCTGAACGGGAGCGCCGACAGGGTCCTGAAGAGCCCGGCCGCCCGAACAGAAGCGGCGCGCAGACGGCAAGCCGCAGGTGAGATCGCACCAGGGAGGGGGAGCGCCGCCGGAGTCTGGGTGCGGCAGCGCACCACGGGTGTTCAGACGGCCCTAAACAGAACTGACTGCCGCTGCAGTGACGGGCCTTGCCAGCGGGAGAACCCGCCATTTTACGTGACGGCCACCTTGCTGACCCTCACCAGGGGAAGACCGGGACATTTCACTACTTGGGACATCCCCCCAGCCATTGTACGCCTTATAACACCCTCCACATAGTGCTTGCCTTAAGAATAAGAAGCATTGTGAGCACCATCACCAACACCAGGACAAGAGCATACAACCCAGCTCCTCCCCCCTCCCAACAGCACAACCTGACTGCCTACAAAACAGACTAGAACTGTTTGGGACATTTAAATCTATCATTCTGAAGCCCCCCAAGGGGGAACCACCCTAACGCTGCTACACGGTGGAGTGGAAGAGAAGGGTCACCCTGTTTACAACCCACTGTACTCCATTGCTGGCGTGGCCCCCCATTGTGAGCTAGGCACCTGCCTGCTTACTGGGATATACAATTCAATCTAGGCACGTAGTACGAGCGCCATCTATAGGATTACTTGATATAGAGCACTCCACCTGCCCTAAATCTCAGACCATAGATATAGTGCTGTACTTCCTATAAACAACTCTATCTTACACAACTTCTGAGATTTTAGGCCCGTGCAATAGAATACGACGGTGCACGCTTAAAGGTTCATCTGTTAGGATACATAATCCACCCACACACGTAGCACCAGTACCACCCCCGGGACTGCCTGTTATAAGACACACCACCAGCACTGCTTCCCAGGCCACAACCACAGCGCAGTAACTATCATAGCCAACTCCATTCCGCTGTGATATTAAACAGAAGCGGCAGACTACAGTGAAAGATACCCAAAGCTATCAAGCTAAACTCCTAAACACAGACCTTCCTGAACCACGTGTCTGATCATGTACAAGAAATCACTCCTACGGCACTAGTGAGAAGAGCAAAATTTCAGCAACAATTCCTCTGACTCGCCTCTCACCCAGCAAACCAGTAAGTTCTCCACTGCCCTGACGAGGGGCAAATACCCTGAAACAGCTGTCTGTAGTTGGACTTAACTGGTTTTGCTCAAATCCCTTTCACATTGCTAGGCTCCTGCGAGCTACATGTGAACTGAGGATAACTACATCCAATAGAGTGCGCTGTGGAGCTCCTCAGCTCTTTTCCCATAAGCCATTGCTTTATGCAAAACAGTCAGTGAGGTCTGAATGGCAAGTAAACCCTCACACCGACCAATTTATTGGTTCCTCTCCTTAAGGAGAGACTTTTCCCCTTTCGCTTCCTAAACTAATAGAAGCCCAACAGCGACACCTGCTGGACAACACACTAACCGACAACACGTTGAATCTTCCTGCCCTATCTCTGCTTCACCACTAGGCCGCAGTCAAGACCCGATGTTACTTTAGTTACAACCCATTAGGTACAGAACCTTGCTGTCTCTCTCACTCCCAACGGATAAAGCTTCCATATACCATGGACAAGTATTTAAGGTCACAATCCACAGCTCAGCCACAAAGAATGGTTAAAAAAAATACTTCTAATACCCCTGCAAACAAGGACTCACAAACCAAAATGGATAAAACTCAAGCCAAAACGCAAAATAAAACTATCATACCACCAGCCTCACCAGCCATGGTGTCCCAAGAGCTATTGACAGATAGTGACATCACCCCGCCGAACCTGTCTCCGGTGTCAAACCCACCCGCATGCAGAGGCTTTGACGCAGAATGTGCAGCTGCAGTGGCCCAGGAAGTATCGAAGCTCCTTACTCCATACTTCGACAGAAGAATAGATCTGATCCAAGCCTCTGTAAACTCAGCGCTGAGCCAGATCACCGAAAATGCGCAGAAAATCAACGAGTTAGAGGCCAGAGTTGCGTCCTGCGAGTCAACCGCACAAGCAAACGAACGGGATATTGCTCAATGCCAAAATGCCGAGATAATTCTACGGGACAAGCTGGAAGATTTAGAGAACAGGGAGAGAAGGAACAACCTTCGGTTTGTAGGAATTCCTGAACATGTCACCCAAGACAAACTCCAGCAGTACCTGGTGGACGACTTGGCCAAAGCACTGCACTTAGACCTCCCAAACGACCCTCTGCTCATCGAACGAGCCCACCGCATCGGGCCCCCAAGGGGTGAGAGAGACAGCAGACCGAGACCAGTAATTGCCCGATATGCTAACTGGACAGTCAGGGAGAAGGTGATACGGGCATACAGAGCAGCAAGATCACTCCAAGTAAACAACGCACCCGTGCTCATATTCCAAGATTTCTCTACTTCAGTCGCAATGAAACGTAAAGCATTCACACCGATATGCAGACTTCTATACGAAAAAAACATAAGATTTCAACTTCTATACCCAGCTCGTCTGAAAGTAATAACCGACGGACGAACCAATTTCTACGAAGACCCCATGGAAGCGCGACGTCGTCTCTTCCCTGATGCACCCCATGATGCGCCGGACTAACGCGAACACAATAGGGCTAGCTCGTCATGCCTAAATGTGCCTAGGAAATGTTGCTGACCTAGTCTACTGATTTGATTGTCTTTGAATACGATAATGACTGCTACTATGTTATCAAAAATTGCCATTGTATTGCTATGGTTTTTGCGAACCTTTGTTTCCTTTCCCCAGTGTTTTCCTCACCCCCTGCCTGTGGCCCGGATGCCTGACACACCGGAGGTCAATCTCCTGGAGGCGCTCCCTGCTCGCTGGGACAGTGGACCCTCCATCGAACGATCAAGACCGCACGCACAATCGAGACTCGCGACAGGAATAGGATGAGTACCATACCAACACTCACACACCCCACTACTACACACCCACCATCACTAAAAATAACCAGCTGGAATGTAGCAGGCCTGAACTCCCCAATAAAACGTAAAAAAGTAATATCACACATTAAAAAACTTCGACCACACATCATCTTCCTACAAGAAACACATTGGAGGATAGGTGAAGATAATCTCTTAAGGGCCCCGTGGATAGGAGACCAGTACTCGGCCCCCTACACATCCAAAAAACGAGGAGTAGCAATACTCTTTCACTCTTCTATCTCTCCGGTAGTACACGCCACATATGCTGACCCAGAAGGCAGATTTCTCTTACTAGAGACCACCATTAATACAATCAATTACACACTTCTTAACATATATGCTCCCAACCAACGTAATGCCCAATTTTATGCCGATCTCTACAACTTTCTGCTAGGGAAAAACCTACAAAACCTTATAATGGGAGGTGACTTCAACACTACCCTCAACCCGGAGCTGGACCGCTCGTCGACCTCCACGCATGACACTAGCGCTATACGCAACCTCTTAACACTAATGGATCACTTTGATCTTTGCGATCCATGGCGACTCCTGAACACCTCGGCCAAAGACTTTACATTCTATTCCAGTGTACATGGAACACACTCCCGCATTGATTTATTTCTCATCTCCTCTACTCTCTTCCCGAGGGTCATGGGAACAGACATAGAAAACATCGTAATCTCGGACCATGCCCCAATTGGCCTCTCAGTAGCACAACCAGGGACCCCTTCGCACATAAAGAAATGGCGCTTCCCTTCCTACCTGGCAAATTCAGAAGACTTTAAACAATACCTTTTAACACACTGGATGCAATTTGTAGACGATAACCTGGAACATGTATCCAATGTGGGCCTATTCTGGCCTACGTCCAAGGCGGTTCTTAGGGGCTATATAACCTCCTACCTAAAATATAAAGCAAAAGAATCCCGTAAACAATATGCCCAATTAAACTCTGATTTAACCACGGCCCATCAGGCCTATATCACTGACCCCAACCCATCAACTACCGAGAAAACTTCTAGAGGCTAAACAACTGATGGAAACGTACCTACAGGGACAAGCGAAGTGGGGCATCGAAGCGATCCGAAACAGGTATTTTAGATGGGGAAACAAGATCAGCTCCCTCTTAGCCAGAATGCAAAAACCCCCGTCGACCAAACGCCAAATTCTCTCGCTAAAGAACCCGTATACCAACATACGGACGCATTCCCCGAACACCATACAGAATATCTTCACACAATACTTTACTGATTTCTACAAAGCAGCCCCATACGATTCCGCAGCTACATGGAACTTCCTACAAAACTTATCCCTACCAAAAAACTCCCCACAGCTTGCAAAGATTATCAGAAAGGGATATAACGGAGGAGGAAGTACTAGAAACCATAACCAACCTGCCTAATAATAAAACACCAGGACCAGATGGCCTCTCGGCAGAATACTACAAAATACTGCTACCGCACATAGTCCCACACCTCACTAGTTACCTGGGGGAGGTATATAAAGGACAATGCACATCATCTGAATTCTTGGCATCAGAGACTATCTTGATACTGAAACCATTCAGAGATCCCACACACATTCAATCATACAGACCCAACTCACTACTAAACCAAGACTATAAAATACTCAAGAAAATCCTAGCAAACCGCCAGCAAGAGATTCTAGGGCAATTCATGTAAACAAGCCAAATGGGCTTCCTTAAAAATAGACATTCCACCGTGGGGATCAGAAAGGCGATAGCAGCAACTATCAGAGAATTTGGTCAACCAAACCCAAAGACAATGCTCCTCAGCCTGGACGCTGAGAAAGCGTTTTATTCGGTGTCTTGGGAGTTTCTTACTACATGCCTAAGACACAGAGGTTTTGGAGACCTATTTCTATCCTTTCTGAGCCACTGCCAGGTGAACTGCTACACGATGCTGAATGTAAATAACCTACCTTTAACAAGAATACCAATATATAGAGGTACCCGTCAGGGATGTCCCTTATCCCCCCTTCTTTTCAACTTATCCATCGACCCGCTGCTAAGACATTTGAAACGAATGTGCCCTGTGAGGGGATCCAAATAGGCTCGACACAAATCAAAGTATCTGCGTTTGCAGATGATGTCTTACTGTACATCACAGACCCGGAACATGCCTTACCTAATATCCTAGAACATCTTAGACTTTTCGGCTCCCTATCAGGCTTTAGGGTTAATGAAGACAAATCAGAGGGCTTGCTGTTAAAAGGACCGTACAACCCCCGCTGGTCCGTACACTACCCATTTAAATGGCAAAACCACACTCTATCTTATCTTGGAGTTTTGATACCCAGACAGTGCAACCAGATTTACAACCTTAACGTTTCTCCCCTTCTAAAAGAAATAGAGAAACTTTTCATGACCTGGAAAAAACTGACATTATCCCCACTGGGGAGGGCGAACCTGGTCAAGATGATCATATTTCCAAAATTACTATATCTTTCACAATCATTGCCGCTGTACTTCAAACCGAAAGACATACGAGAAATAACCAGGCTGTTCCGAGCTTTTATTTGGAATAACCGGAGACCTCGCACAAGTATGGTCGTCTTGGCCCAGCGTCGCTCAAATGGGGGTATCAATTTCCCACAGCTACACACATACAACATAGCGGCGCAACTCAGAATAGTAGGTGACTGGATAGCCAATGTCAGCACATTCACAGACCCCAACGTGGATCAACAGTTCTCCCCCAATATTTCATTAGTAAGTCTCCTACACCTCCCATACTCAAACTTACCTCCAGAAATCACGAAAAACCCCTTAATAATGACAGCATGGCGCTCCTGGACCAAAGCGAGACAGATACTAGGACTAAATCCAAACCACTCCCTCCTACTACCGTTTGTAGACAATCCAAATTTCCATATGGGCAAACCGCCGAGGAGCTTCAAAAGATGGAAGGCTTCTGGGGTGCACAGAATAGCGGATCTTATTGACGCGCAGACAAAACGCCCATATTTGTTCAACGAAGCACAACTTAAATTCCCAATAATAGGCCCCCACCCTTTTCACTATCTGCAGGCATGCAGCTACATGCTGGCAACCTTGAAACACTTGGAAGGCCTCACCTGGAACGACCCGTTTCTCAAAATCACACCGACTTCCCAACGAACTAAAGGCCTACTTTCCAGATTCTACATCTTACTACACAAACCCTTAGACTACTCTAGAATACATGGTGGTCTCTCGTATTGGACAAGAAAGATTCCCTCTCTGACACCTGATCGTCTGTTAACTGCACTCACCCAATCAGCCAAATATCTACCATCCATGAGTTACTGGGAAATGGCCTTCCAAATCACACACAGATCATACGTCTCCCCGCACAGAGGCTTCCTGATGGGTAACTCTGACACCCACACATGTCCAAAATGCCAAAGCCCTCACGCGGATCTACTACCTTGCCTTTGGTCTTGTCCTGCGATACAGACTTTCGGGTCCACGGTACGTTCCTTTACAGTCAAAAATCTCCTCCCGCGCTGCCCAAACTCAAACCTATGGGCACTATTCGGGATATTCCCTAGAGAATACACCTCTATCTCAAGCATTCAAAAACGGCTACTGTTCTATGTGGCGGCAGCGGCCAGAAAGTCGGTCTTGCAGTGCTGGATTCAACCGGGCCCACCCACCCTCAGAATATTCCTAGATAAACTATCACACATATTCAGAATGGACTGGATCGAAGCGGCGCAACAAAAGGAGAAAAGAACACAACACTTTTCCAAACGTGGTCACCATTTATTAATCTGCTACTCACACACATCAAAACCAAAATAAAGAGTTGCTTTGAATTCACCACTTGGTACCTGATGAACCAATCGGCAGATACTGTATTACCTATATAATTTACACAACTCAAGATGGATGCGAGCGTCGCTGTTTGGGACTTCTTCCTGGGTGTGTCGGGATGTCCGGGCCGCGGGTAGGTTCCCTTAAGTTTGTCTCCCCTCCCTCCCTCTCCCCCTCCCCTGGTTTGTTGTTCATCCTTAGTTAAAAAATTAGAATGCTAATACACCAGCCTATATGTGGAAAGCGCGGTCGAGTGGGACTGGTAATGCACAGCAAAACCTACCAAGGATAGTGATCTTTGGATTGACAAAGGAAATCAAGTGCATCCAGACTCACACTGGCCAGCTAGGATAGGAGATAGGCTGAATCTCATCTTTGTATACAATTTTGATCCTATGTTGATTGTAAGTGTTCCTAGTGGCGGATGTTGCCACAAGATTGGATGTATACTACGAGTGTCTTACAATAAAAACAAGTTATAAAAAAATATATATATATTTATTGGATACGACTTTAGGATACAAAAAAATTGTAAATATGCAAAACTCTGCAGGAACATTTGTGGAGTATCGCCTTCATCAGATCCTGCATACATGACCTCACATCTGATCTCATTATTTCCAGGCTAGAGAACGGCCTCTCTACACTAACTTGTGTTGGGAGCAAAGCGGTGACCACAGGGGCAACATCTCTAACAATGTCAGGGTATAAAGGAATTGCCTCAGCCACAGTCAGGTCTGATGAATGGTTGATCTTCTACTTCTTTGAAAGCAGGTGAAAAATTTTGCCGAAATCTGTTTGCCCTGGGAGCGGGATCTTCTCCCCAGGGGCAGCACTTTGCATGCTCCATGTCATCAATAACACTCCTCATGTGATGTGGCTGAAGATATGGGAGCAGCAGCACTGGCCGCACCCAATTCCTCTTGCTCTTTGCATCGAACTAACTGGACCAACTTATTATATATTTTGGGAGTCGGTCCATTTTATGACGACTCTGACTCCTCCAAAATAGCCACCGACTCCGACTCCACAGCCCTGAATAGAGGCAATGTCAATCACAAATATTTACATTCCACTTTCTAATAACATAACCTATACATACATGTAAATATAACTCAAACAGCGGAGCATGTTACAGGTTTAGACATAAAATTGTACATCTCCCCTCCCGTCTGAATTTGAATATTACTTTCGATAACCTAGTATGTTATATCCCCCCCTATATGTCTCTTAGCTTTCTGTATCCGACCTAGGGACACTAACTTGTGATGTTTAAGATACATAGACGACTCTTTAAACGCATAAAAACTTATATCTGTGTCTGTCAAAAAGGTTTCTATAAACTTTCTCCAAGTTTGGAAAAATTTGCCTGTATGAAGTTCTTTGTTATGGAGCATTGCCATCTTATCCATTTGTAAATGATGTTTGACCACGTTAATAACCATGGATATCGAGGGCACCTTTGGTTTTAACCATTCTGATAAGAGACACCTTTTGGCAACCATCAGTATGATGTGTATTATTTTGTTATATTTTCCCTTCTTTTCATGTGTCGTTGTATCTGTGGTAAATGGTAGGTTATGGAATAAGAGCTGTAAAGGGTCTACCCTAAGAGGGGGTCTTTAATTTGTGGTCTATCTGTTGAACTAAGTGGTCCCAAAATTGAGCGACTGCCGGGCATGACCAAATACCATGATGTAGATTCGTTTGTGGAGTAGAGCATTTAGGGCAGGCCAAAATACGATCTGGACACAAGGGATGAGGTGGTATGTTGAAACCATAAATAGCTCTATGGGCCAACCTAAAATACGTGTCCCTCCACGTTTCACTCTTTATGGCTTTTCTTACTTGGTTCCAACCCTCCAATATGCCTTCCGCGATATTCATATCAGGGAAATCTCTATTCCATCCTCCAAATACCTGCTCTGAGATATTCGTTTCATGCGGTACGTGGAGCTTTGCGTAGAAATTAGACAAGGTGTGGTGGGTACTAGGTCCCCCCAGCATATAATCAAATTTAGCGTTGTGTCCAAATTTTGAGAGATCTCCGATCCTATTTTTTTAAAAACTAACTACTTGATTATATGTGAACAGTTGAGACCCGTCGAGGCTATAATGATCCTGGAGCTCCCTGAATGTGAGAAACCTATGTTCACGTTGGCTAATTAGTTGCTTGACAGACAACACCCCCCCTTCGCTTCCATTGTATTAAGGCTCCCGCTCCCAATCCCGGTGTGAAACGAGGGTGTCCCCACCATGACAGGTTTTGATTGTGTCTCTGATAACTAGGCTCTGGCGGGCGACCACTGGTAGGTCTCTGTAGGCCATATGCAGGGGCGTAGCTGCAGGGGGTGCAGAGGTAGCAGTCGCTACTGGGCCCTGGAGCCTGAGGGGGCCCAAAAGCCCTCTTGCCACATAAGACACCAGTATTGTAAATGGCACATGATAAGTTGGAGGCCCCATTTCACTTTTTGCACTAGGGCCCAAGAGCTTCTAATTACGCCTCTGGCCGTATGTAAGAGTGCCCCGAGATTCCAAGGGGCGACCAAATTGGTTTCTAAATCGACATTAGAAAAGAATGAGGACCCCTTAACCCAATCTGAACTGTGACGCATTAGGGCCGCTAAGTTATATACCCTTATGTTTGGTATATTCATTCCCCCCCCCATTTCTCTCAGTAACATTAGTTTTTTTTGAGGGCAATCCTAGGACGCTTTTGTTGTTTTTGCCCCTCTTGCTGAGAGCAGCACAAGTCAGTGTCAGACCTGCTGTTTCCAGCGCTGTGTCCCTTATTCTGTAAGATGCTGCAGTTTTTGTGTATTTAATGCTCAAATCTGCAGTTTTCAGCCAGAAGAGTCATACAAAGAGTCCGTTTTTTTCAAACCCCGTCCATCTTAGGAAGACCTTTTGACCGGACCATTCAGCAAATAGATTAGAGGATCTAGTGGAATCCTCACCCCCAAAACCTCAGCTAGAAGATCTCTGACCTGCGCCCAGAAGGGTTGGATAAGTGGACAATCCCAGAACATATGGGGCACCGTACCCACCGAGGAGCTGCAGTGCCAGCAGACCCGCGGGAGTTGGGGGTTCC
The DNA here is from genome assembly GCA_025379985.1 of Phyllomedusa bahiana. Classification (NCBI taxonomy): domain Eukaryota; kingdom Metazoa; phylum Chordata; class Amphibia; order Anura; family Hylidae; genus Phyllomedusa; species Phyllomedusa bahiana. The sequence continues at coordinate 12,370 of JAODAL010048124.1, read as the reverse complement.
ACTTGTGTAAAATGTCAGGAGTGTGATACCAAAAGAATAATATTTTATACAAGTTTTCCTTATGTAATATGCATGTTGAGGATTTAGCTGCAGCATTCCAAATCGCTTGCCATGAGGAAAAGGGCACCTCTCTGCCCAAGTAGGATTCCCACATAGCCATATACTTATGTGCAGGGACTCCATTGGGGGATGGATCCGAGAGAATGGAATAAATTGCGGGAATAAGGCCCTTAGTGGAATAGCCCGATTTACAGAGCCGCTCAAATGGAGTCAGAACAGAGAGAGTAGATGTGCCAAACATAGATGTCATAAGATAAGCTATCTGCAGCTAATGAAAGCGAGACCTCTCAGGAAGGCCATAGTCCCTCTGAAGAATACCAAACGGAATCAACCTCCTGTCCCCCACTCTAGCAATGTCCACAAACCGGAATAGCTCATGCCCCAGCCACGGTCTAGCCACAAATCCAGATGAACTGGCAGGGAAAATGAGGCGTGCACAAAAAGGACGCCATGGGGGAAGCCTTGGAGGCAAGTGGGAACTTGGCCCTACAATGGTTCCATATCTGCTGTGTAAATTTAATTGGACCCAATAGGTGACCCAAATCAGGGAGAGGTCTAGAGTGCCAAAGAAGTGCATTAGGGTGGATCGGGGCAAGCTACAACTTTTTGATTTCCATCCATATAGTGTATGCCCACAGAAAGGACCATGCTGGTATACAACGTAGATGAGTAGCCCAGTAATAGTAAAGGATGTTGGGGACTGCAAGACTCCCCTTGCATCTACTAGCCATAATAACCGCTTCGTGCCTATATAAATCTGAGAATAGCTGCCTGAAGGGACCGCAATTCGCACAGTGTTACCTCCACCGGGAGGGTCTCAAATAGATAGAGGAGTTTGGGTAGATGGACATCTTAACAGGATTTATTCTGCAAAAGAAGGAGAGGGGTAGAGAATGCCACATAGCGAGCAGATTTTTAAATTCTTTGGAGAGAGGTGGAAAATTGGAACCGTAGAGGGAGGTATAATGACTAGTTATCTGTATACCTAGGTATTTAAGGGAGTGGGTCTGCCACCGGTACGGGTAGTTGCCCTTAAGAGAGGACAGAGTTTCTGAGGGGACGTTAATCGGAAGAGCCTCCGTCTTGGAGGTGTTAATTTTGTACCCTGAAAGGGACCCGAATTCAGAGAGAAGGGCGTGGAGGAGTGGGAGCGTAGTATGCAAATCCATCAGGGTTAAGAGGATGTCATCGGCGAAGAGGGACAATTTAAACTCCCTATCCCTAACCTTTATGCCCTTTATGTCCGGATTGGCCCAGATTGCCGCAGCAAGAGGCTCAATACTGAGCGCAAAAAGGAGCGGGGACAGCGGACACCCCTGTCTGGTACCATTTTTAATGCTAAAGGTGTCTGAGGTGTAATGGCGAAGCTTAATGGAGGCTGAGGGAGATGAATATAGACCCCTCATTGCAGTCAGGAAGGGACCGGAGAAACCATATGCCGAGAGGGCTTCAAAAAGAAACGGCCATTGTAGCCTGTCAAAAGCCTTCTCGGCATCCAGGCTTAAGGAGCAAGGCTTGTTGCGATTGATAATTAACCACATCAACCAAATCAATTGTGCGCCTCGTGTTATCTCCTCCCAGCCGGGAAGGCACAAAGCCCACCTGATCCCTATGTATCAGGTGGGGAAACCATTGGTAAAATATTAGCCATATTTGCTAAAATTTTGGAATAGATCTTCAAATCAGAATTAAGTAGCGCAATCGGTCGATAGCTATCGACCATCTGCTGGGTCCCTTCCTGGCTTGTGGATCAGGGTTAAGTACGAGTGAGACATAGAATTGGGGATGGCGGAGCCTGGCTTTTCTGTGTTTCTTTTGGAGTAATGGCTTCTTCCTGGCAGAGCGGCCTTACAGCCCATGTTGATACAGGACTCATTTCACTGTGGATAATGACACAATCTTACCAGCTTCCGCCAGCATCTTCACAAGGTCGTTTGCTTTTGTTCTTGGGTTGATCTGCACATGTCGGACCAAAGCACGTTCATCTCTGAGACACAGAACCCGTCTCCTTCCTGAGCGGTATGATGGCTGGACATTCCCATCTTTTTTCTACTTGCGTATAATTGTTTGTACAAATGAATGAGGCAGCCTCAGGTATCTGGAAATTGCACCCAAGGATGATCCAGACTTGTGCATGTCCACAATTCTCCTCCTGATATCTTGGCCGATTTCTGGTTGCCCCATACAGGCCTCTGTAGCTGCCATGTTGGTTCACCTATGTGGGAGGGTGTAATAGGCAATGAATGAAAATCCTGTATAGTGCAACAGAACAGTACTGTCGTATATAAGACAAGCAATCGCACCCCCTAGTTCTCAAGTACCCCAGTGGGAATAATTGTTCGGCAAACTGTTCATAGAATTAACATGCCGACTATTCTATACTAAAATCTGAACGGATGACGCAGATTTTACATAGCAATTCATGGCCATAGTTTAACTGTCATTTATGGTTTTACGCACCTAATCCGGCCACCTCCCCCCTAAAAAAAAAAGGCGTCAAAGAGCCCTTAAAGGGGTTGTCTCGCTACAAAGAATAGCTTTCAAATTGTAGGGAACACAAAATAAAGACATTTTCCAAATATATTGCTTTGTTCCTCTGTTTTCCCTAAGGAGATGCAAGTGAATTTATGACCTCCCTGGCTATTTCAGTTCCCTCAGTAATGACCTGTAAAACAATTCTCCCCTGCTGTTTGTTCAATGAGATAACAGTGAGTGATGTCATCACACAGGTCATGGCAGTGTCTGTGCTGCTGAGCAGTAAAAAGCTTGATTTATGTAAAATAAACAGAACTGTAATTAGGGCTTTTGTTTTGGGGATCAGATAAAGCCTTCTGAGAGCAGTTTGAAAAGCTTCTTAGCTAATCTGATCTAATTAGCAACTGAAAGCATGGAGCACTGAGCTGTATGCAAATGAGTCAGTCTGAACCAGGAAGTGACAGAGTATTTCATTCATGCATTCTGTGAAACTCTGTAGGGAGACAACTCCTTTAAAGTTAAAAGAAAAAAAAAAAGGACTATTAAAATTTCCAATCATCCCCATCTCCCCCTTTGGCATTTTAAAAATAATAATGAAAAAGTGACACTTAATTGGTATCGTCACGTTTGTAAAAGTCCAATCTACGAAAATATAACATTATGTATCCTATATGTTGAATACCATAAAAGAAAAAATATTAAAAACACCAAAATATTGTTTTTCGTCATTTTATGTCTCAGAAAAATTTAAATAAAAAGTGAAAAAAAGCCCTGATCCAAATTTTAAATAAAAAAACCCCATAAAAAAAAAAAAAAAAAACAATAAAAAAAAAAAAGGGGAAAAAAAATTTAACGCTCAAGGGAAATAAAACTACAAGAAAAATAGTTTTTTTGAAAATAACATTTCGCGTTTCGCAAGTTAAAACACTCGCTTCCCCAGAGTTCAAACGCCAATTCAAAAACTTTTTAAAACATTTTCATCTAAAAAAATAATTAAAACCCCCATTAGTAGTGTTCAATCTGCAGTAAGAAAACAAAACTACGATTGTTGACTACTCACTAGTCCATTTATTAAGATTTATCATAAAGTCAAAAATTCCATTCATAAAGTTCATTCATAAAAAATTATATAAAAAAAAAAAAACCAAATAAAAAATGTTTAAAATACTATTTAAAAACTTTTCTTTTTTAAAACTGTAAATTTCCCCAATGTTTAAAACAAAAAAGGGGGTAAAAAAATTTTTTATATATATATATTTTTATTTATATATATTCAGTTTAAATCAATAAATGCCAGGCCCCAAAAAAAAGATTTTTTACACCCGGATTAAAAAATTTCGTTAAAATCCTTTTTTTGGGTTGGTTTTTTTTTTAGGTTTTTTAATTTAAAAATTCCAATATATCTCACGGTTTACTCAATTTCTTTTTTTATGTTTGGTTTATTTCCCTTGGAAAAATTTTTCAAGGGGGGGGTTTTTTAATAACAATTCTAATTCATTGCTATTATGAATATAAAAAGAAAGTTTTGGGGAAAGGGGAAATGTGGACGAGTCTACTTTTTTTTTACATTGTCCCGATGTCCCCTTAGACGTCTGGATAATTTTATTGTAGTCTTTCCCACATTCTGGGTTTGCCACCCCTGGCATGTGATCAGGTAAATGACAAAAGAACTTGGGCCGGAAAGGGACGTCTTTTTTTGAAAAATTTCCCCTCCTGTCGACTTTATTTGTTTAAAAGTTGGGGGAAGTCATCAAAGAAGGTGATAGATTTAAATTTAAACCTTGGGCAGGGAAAAGGAAATTTTCTTTTAAAAGAGTCCTTTCCCGCTCTAGTTCTTTTGGGCATTTACCCGAAACAATTTCCGTGTGGCATACAGTTTGTAGGAAAAGGCTCAATTTAAAATTTTTTCCGACGTCTAAGAGGACTTTGCTACAATGTAAAACATTGGGAAAACTCGTCCACAGTCTTCCCAGACAAAGCTTTGATTTCATTTAAAAGCAATTGAAATTTTTAAATTTGGGTTTTTTGCCCCTTGAAAATATTCCAGGAAAAAAAGGGGGAATTAAAAAGAATAAAGAATTTTAAATTTGGCCCTTTTGGGGATATTTTGGATTTAAAAAATTAAAAAACAAATAAAACCAACGGATTGAACGAATTTTTTTAATCGTGGTGTTTTAAAAAAAACTTTTTTTGGAGCGGATTTATTGGGTTAATTGTTTATAATATATAATATTTTAAATATATATTTATATATATTTATATATAATATATTTATTTATATATCACCCGGCCCCTTTAATTTTGGTAAACCATGCTTGTAACGGGTTTTTTTGGCCCCCCTTTTTCCTTCTGAAAATGCCTCAATTCTTTTGTGGCAAAGATTCCCCAAGGTGGGTTTCAAAGATGCTCAATTGGTAAACCCAAGGGGGCCCCAAGGGGTGCCAAAAAAATATTTCCCCAAAACCCCCACAAACCACCACCACCAGCCTGAACCTTTGATACAAGGCGGAAGGTCCTTGCTTTCATTTTGGTTGACGCCAAATTTGCCCCACCATCAAAGGTCGCAGCAGAAATCGAGATCATCAGCCCAGGCAACTTTTTTTTAAATTCTTCACTGTAAAATTTTTTCAAAGGGGTTTGGGGGAAAAATTGGGGGCCTCAGTTTCCGGTTCTTAGCTAAAGGATTTGGCACCGGTGGGTTTTTTGTGCTGTAACCCCCTTCTGCCTAAAATTTTGGCCGTACTGTGCTTTCAGGATGTCTTCTGCCTACCTTGGTTGTAAGGGGTGTGGCTTTTTTGGAGTAAATGTTGCCTTTTTAAGCTCAAACCCGTTCCCCAAATTCTCCTTTGACCTCGGGGCATAAACCAAGGATTTCCCCCCACAGGACTGCCTTTAAACGGGTTTTTTTTTTCTTTTTGGGGGCCCTTTCTCTGAAAACCCCTAGAGAGGGGTTGTGCGGGGGAAAACCCAGGAGATCAGCAGTTTTGAAATACTCAGCCCAAACCCCCTTCTGGCCCCAAAAAACCATGCCACGTTCAAAGGTTTTCAAAACCCCTTTTTCCCCTTTTACTGTTTGCTGGGTTTGGGGAAATTTGCAGGAGATTGTCTTGACCATGTTTTTACATCCAAAAATGCACGGGAGTTGCCCCCCATGTGTTTGGGCCCTGTTTTAGAAATTAAGTGTTAACGTGCATTTGGGGAAAGGTGTACCTAAAAAAAGGGGCCCGGGGGAGTGTTTGTATATATATTTATATATTTTATATATATATATATTATTTTTAAATATTTATATTTTTATATATTTTTTAATTTTTTTTTTTATATATATATATATATTTTTTTATTCCCTTTTTTAGTTTTATCTTTGGTAAAAATTTCATTTTTTTAAAGAGTAAGTTTTTAAATAGTATTTTAAACAGTTTTTATAGGTTTTTGATATATGTTTTTTAAATGAATTTTATAAATGGAATTTTTGTTTTTAATGTTGAATTTTAAATAAGGGGATAGTGAGTAGTAAAATAATCGTGATTTGTTGTTTTATTAACTGCAGATTGAATCTATTATCTAACGGTTTTAATTGTGTTTAGAGGAATGTTATAAAGTTGTTTAAATTGAGCAGTTGATACATTGAGGAAGCAAAGTGTTTAAATTGCAAAACGCGAAAATGTTATTTAAAAATTTCTATTTTTTCTTAGATGTTTTTTTTCCCCTTGAGGCTTAGCACATTTCCCCTTGTCCTGAGAACTTTTCGTTTTTGGATCCCCCGTTTGTTTTTGGTCTCCTTGGCGTCCCAGCGTAGACTCGAAGGGGGGTTTTTGGGAGCAGTCTCTACAACCAGACCACCACGTGGAGGGAACAAGGGCCCAAGCGGCTGTCCCGAAAATTTGTACAGCCGCAATAGGTGAGCATTACCTCCACTTTTTATTTAGGTGGTATTTATCTTTAAGATTCAGCGCGCTTTTTTCTTTTCCCCAGTTTATTGTGCACCGGGGGATCTTTTCTTTCTGGTATCTCGGGGAGAGAATTTTTTTACAGGCCTATTTCTTATGCAATCAGGTCATAGTAACCAATCAGGGCTCAAAAAACCCATGGAGTTCATAGCAACTAAACCACAGCTTATAGAACCGACCCCTAGAAACCCAATCGAGTCATAGCCCCCCAATCAGGTCCCTAGCAAACGAGTCCCTAGCAACGAATCAGAGCCATTGAACAAACAGGTCCTAGCAACAATCAGAGCTATAGCCCCAATCGAGCCCCTAGCGACCAAACGAGCCCATAGCCCCCAATGAGCCCACCACCCCAAACAGGCTCATAGCTCCAATCAGAGCCCATAGCCACCAACAGAGTCTAGCCACCAATCAGAGCCCATAGCGGCCCAAACAAAGACTTAGCAACCAATTTAGGCCCATAGAACCAATCAAAACTATGTGACCAATCAGAGCCATAAAACCAATCAGATCTCATAGCAACCCTCAGAACAATGTAACTAATAATTTTTGTTGCATTTCATGTTGAGCTCTAGAAAAATACAAGCTGAGATCTGATTGGTCGCTATGGGGTCTTATTTGTTGCTATGGGGTCTTACTAGTTGCGATGAGCTCTGACTGCTTGTATGAACTCTGATGGTTCAAGGAACAATCCAGCGTCATCGGCTAAAAGCAGATACTTTATTGGAAAGATGTCATAAGCAATGGCTAAAAGGTGTAGCAAACTTCAAATAGTTAACGCTTGCGCGTTTTGAACCAGTAAAAGGTTCTTGTTCACAGCTGAGCTCTGATTGGTTGCTATGGGCTCTGGTTGGTTGCTATGGGCTCTGGTTGTTTGCTATGGGCTCTGATTGGTCGCTATGGGCTCTGATTGGTCGCTATGTGCTCCGATTGGTTCTAGGGAGCTCGATTGGTTGCTTGAGCTCTGATTGGTTGCTATGGCCTCTGGTTGGTTGCTTTGGGCTCTGGTTGCTATGGGCCCTGATTGGTTGGGATGAGCTCTGATTGGTTCCTATGCGCCCTGATTTGTTGATATGGGCTCTGCTTGGTTGCTATAGGCTTTGATTGGTTGATATGGGCTCTGATTGGGCGCTATGTGCTCTGATTGGTTGGTATGAGCTCTGATTGGTTCCTATGGGCCCTGATTGGTTGCGATAAGCTCTGATTGGTTGCGATGGCCTCTGGTTGGTTGCTTTGGGGTCTGGTTGCTATGTGCTCTGCTCTGATTGGTCGCTATGGGCTCTGATTAGTTACTCTGATCTCTGGTTGGTTGCTATGGTCGCTGATTGGTTGCCATGGGCTCTGACTGGTTGCTGTGGGCAACAAAGGCAGTCTTACTGCTAGTCGGTTTTCATACATAAGGCCCGAAATGTGCAATATTTACAGCCTATAGCATTCGTTGACACGCCTCTGATGTTACAAGGGGTCGTCTCACTACAAAGCTTTCATCAGGTTGGGAATGTTAAATGAAGACCTTTCCAAATACATTGGTCTTCTGATATTACCTTGTTCAGATGGTAAGAGACATTTTATCTGCTCTGAGTGCACACAGGTTTCTATGGTTACTGTCCTGCTCTCCCTTCCTGATTGGACAGAAAGCAGGAAGTGACATCACCAGGACGGACAGCAGCTGTGTCCACACGGCAGAGGACAAAATAGTCGTCAAATATGAATCAGAATCCGGCCAGTACTTTACACTTCGTTTTCGTATTTTGTCCTGTTTTCTTTTTCTTTCTTTTTTTGCTGCGGTTTTCAGATTTCGTTTGTCGCGTTTTATTGAACAATATTATAATCTGCCGTCTTCAGGTGCAAGTGAAATACAGCGGATTATAGAATGTTTTAAGTATTTTTGACCTGGTTTTCGAATTTCAAAGTTGACGTCAGAAAATCTGAGTGGTGCAGACTACAGCTGGGATTTTCTATTGAGGTCTATGGCGATGATTTGCAGTCAGAATTTTGCAAATTCTAAATACTGAATCTGCTTAAAAATCCGTCAGTAAATCACTGCGGTGTAGAGGCAGCCGAACATCTCCAGAACATGAATTACTTTTGATTGTTTACTTTGAGCTATGAAGCCTTCTGCACTATAGATTGTATCTCCTGCTCTCCTGTCGGTGCAATCAGAAAGAGACGATAGGTGGAGAACAGGACGGTAACCATAGAAACCTGCGTGCACTCAGAGCAGGTAAAATCTCTCAAGGACCAATGTATTTGGAAAAACTTTTATTGAATGTTCCATTGAAAGCTAATCTTTGGAGTTAAACAACTCCTTTAAAGGGAATATGTCATCAAAAAAATTACTTATTGTTTAACTCACATTTTTATGTTACACATTTTCAGGGATTTTTGGTTATGTTTTTTTTTTAATTTTTCATATCACTTTCAATATTTCAGTTTTAACTTTGGCCACTAAGCCTAATAATAGTCTGAGACTTCCTGTCTGTAGAGAAAGATTCTCAGTTGTCTGCTCATCATCAGCACAAAGAGGGTCAAAGGAGACACCAGTGTGAATAGATAACACAGGATCCACCAGTCACAAGAGGAGATAGTCACAGCTTCCCTTCTCACCTCCCTGCACAGTGATTTCTTCCCAGGTCACACAGCATGACTAGAAAACTCTCCTATAGAAGCCTTTGGGACAGAATCAGTCTTAAAGGGGTCGTCTCACTACAAGGATCACTGCTTTTTATGTTAAAGATATTGTAAAAACAAGTCACTTTGCAATATATGCTCATTAGCAGTATCCTACCTATTCCTAGATATCTCCTCTTGTATGGGCTGCATCAGCTCCTCAGGTCGCTATAGCTACAGACCTGTTTAATCTCTCCTGATAGGCTGCCAGCACTGGTTGCTATAGCTACAGACCTGTTTAATCTCCTGATAGGCTGCCAGCACTGGTTGCTCTAGCTACAGACCTGTTTAATCTCTCCTGATAGGCAGCCAGCGCTGGTTGCTATAGCTACAGACCTGACTTCTACTGCAGCCTAGTGAAAGCCAGTAAACACGCCCCTGAATTCAAAGTGAAACCAAGAAAACAGGACTGAAGTAAGATGAATCAATGTAGTGAGACAACCCCTTTAAGCCTCCTATGTGCATGAAGCTGCTGTAAAGTATTTCTCTGACTGCTGTTAAAGCAGTGCAAGCAAGAATGTCTTCCCCCACAATCATATATATTGACAGCCGAATTGAGAAATCTACAATCAGGAAATAAAAATGGCCAATAGGAAAATAATATGGATCAGGGGCTTGATTTAATAAGTAAAAAAAAATTGCGACAGATTCCCTTTAAGCTACACTCCTTTAAAGGGGTTTTTGCCAAGAAGTAAGTTCCTTACCTCTTACCTGCTCAGGAGAGAAGATAAATTCAGCATGCAGGGTCAGAGATTCTCTATACAGCAGACAGCCTCATACACTGCACTTTCTCCCCAGTCCCTCCAAAGCTCATTCCTGTTCCCTGTCATCAGATAAAGAAGTGCAAACACGCAAGCGCGGCCAGATCAGCTCCTGTCAGTGTCCTGGTTGTGTCTAAGATGAGGACGAAAAATATGGACCCGGCGCTCAATTCCAGAAGGAAAAAAAAAAACTCGTGGTAAGCGAGGATATTGTTTTAAATACAGGTTTTTTTATTCCATTAAAAAAAGGAAAAGAGAGTTACCCTTTCCATACACACAACACACACTTATAACGCGTTTCGCACCATTAGGCGCTCTTCAGATAAAAATGTGTTACCCAAACATTTTTATCTGAAGAAGCACCTAATGGTGTGAAAAGCGTTATAAGTGTGTGTTGTGTATATAGAAAGGGTAACTCTCTTTTCATTTTTAATGGAATAAAAAAACCTTTATTTAAAACCATATCCTCTCTTACCACGATTTTTTTTTTTTCTGTCTGGAACTGAGCGCCGGCTCCATATTTTTCGTCCTCATCCTTGCTGTTCGTTCCCGCTGCCTGCTTGCGCATCCCGAGAGAGTGACCTGCGGCTGCTATTCCAAGGCTCAGAGAGAGCCACCCATGCCTGTACGATTGTTGTGCCTCTATAATAGAACGCACAACAGCTCTAGGTGAGCACCTTTTCCATTTATGTTAATTGCTTTACTTCAGACATACCTTCCCCATAGAGCGCCACCTCTGTGTCTTTCTGTTTTCCTATACTGGCCGTGTCTAATGTAAACTGTCAGGAACCTAAGGGGGACTGAGCAGTGCTGTACCTCTCAGAGGCTTCACCTTTTGTAATCACATATATTTAGAAAAGTGATTAAATACCCATTTTGGAGGATCCCACGTCAACATTACATCGTGGCAAAACCCCTTTAACTAAAAAAGGAGTTCTTTATTTCCCTCAAATAGGATTAATCTAATTCACTCTTATTTAAAAAGAAAGCTGGCAATGAAATTTGAACAAAACATGTGGTTTTAAAAAGGAATACTAAGGAGCTAATAGAAGGGCTCTCATTCTATCTCCAGATCTGTGACTACTATGTGGGAAATGAAGGCGGGAACGGAGTTCCGTCCCCTGATTGGTGGATACAAGTGTCAGTCATGATGATAGAAGGCGGGAATAGAGTTCTGTCGCCTGATTGGTGGACACGAGTGTCAATCATGACGATGAGGGCGGGTTTTGTGCCACGCCTGTTGACGTCGGGCGCGCACACGCCACACACGGCGGCCGTGAAACAAAGGAGTCCGCGGCTCAACCAATCAGAGCGGAGAGCGGGGCGTTCTGTCACGACTGGGAGGCGGGAAAATGAGATTAGTCTGGTGCGCAATAGTGGTCGAAGAGCGTCGCCTCAGTCAGGGCGGACCGTACCAAGTGGCGGCGGAGAGAGGGGGGATTATTGTTTTCTTTTATTCTATTATGCGTTTATTTTGCAGGTTAGCCTTAACCGTGATTATTAGTGAACGGAGTAAGAGTCGGCGAGTGTCCGGGATGGCGTGAGGGGGTTCGGCTCGCGCGTAGTCGATGACCACTCTGGTTGGTAGAGTCCGGGGCGCGGCGGGACCGGCCCGGCACAAGATGGCGGCGGGCGGGGTAAGCGCGCAATGGAGGAGGAGGCGGGGGGAGGAGTAAAGGAGCTTTGTTCCCCTGGCTGCCCGGGTGGGGAGGAGGCCTTCGCCGCCGCCGAGATTCGGGCGTGTGGAAGAGACGCGGCTACGACTTCCCGCTTCGAGGGCCGGGGGTTTGGGAAGCGAGACCCCCCGGCGGCCGGGCCATGAAGAGCCCGGGACCCCCGGAGCCGTGACGCGAGTGCCGCCCCCCGCCACCGCCGGAGCGCCCTGTATGGCGGACATGGCCCCGGCGCTAACCGGAGCCGCACAGGAAGCTCCTCACCGGCTGAAGCTCAGCGCCCCGCCCGTGTGGAAGCCCCGCGGCAGCCTCCTCCTCCTGAACGGGGCCGGCGAGGAGCGGCCCGGGGGAAGAAAAAAAAAAACAGGGCGGGGCCGGAAAAGGGCCCGGGGGCCTGGCGTGGACGAGCGGCCGCGGCAGCAGCATGAGAGCCCGGCCGCGCAGCCGCAGGAGGAGCCCGGGGCCGTGTGCGCGCGGAGGGCGGCCCGCACGTCCAGCCGGCAGCAGGAGCTCGGGGCCCGCGCCCGAAAGGTTGGCCGGAGGCCGTCAAACCAGGCCCCCAAACAGGTGGACGGCACGTCCGGCAAACAACGCCGGCCCGGGGAGCTCTGGCGGAGGGCGGGCCTGCCCGGGGGCCCCCACACCGAACTGGGCCGTGCGAGCCTCCCCGGCCCGGGGTCGGGGGCGGCGCAGGGAGGCTTCGACTCGGACGCGACAGAGAGCAGCAGCGGCGGAGAGAGCGACGAGGAGGCGGCGGCAGAGAGCCCCGGAGCGGAGGAACCGG